>MJUU01011810.1:26818-51325 GCA_002080025.1 Modiolus philippinarum | reverse complement strand
GCGAAGAACCAAACGAGAGCAATTGGAACTTACAAAGGGTAAACAAATGAACGTTTTGCATGGCCTCTTTGTTTCAAGTATAACTGTAATTACATGCGTTGTGTATAGACACATAATCCCTTATCTGATTTTTGAAAAAAATATTGAACTATTCAATTAGAGTTTCGTTTTAAATATAGTTCGTTTTTAAACATAAATATATTAAAAATTATCCTGCTTAAAGACCGTCTGCTTCCTTTCTTTTGGGAACATGAAGCATGCAACAGATAAAGCATGTTGAACAAAAGAGGCTTTCACAAAAATATCTTTCGCTAAAATGTCCATCTAGGTATCAAAATTCGCTAAAACGTCCTTTAATAATTTCGCTGAAATGTCCTCTTTTTTCGCAAAAATGTCCACCCGTTTCGCTAAAATGTCCTCCGACGGATAAAGAAATGTTATTACTATTTTGTATAATAGCACTAAATCTTTTCCAAATTATCTGTTTGCTCTTAAAAAGCTGTAATTATTCCTTCCCATAAAGTACAAACGATAGGAAAATGATAGGACAAATTTATTGTTGGCAAAGTGTCCAGATAAAAACAATTGTGCGGTTATGCAGATGTAAACTTGGATTCTATTGGTTGATCAACTACCTGCTAAATAACCATGTCCGCCATACACAACAAGAAAATCAATAATTATGATAATATAGTGTTTCACCTAGACCAAAGTCATTCAAAAGCGTACATATATGAATTGTACACAAAGACNACATTCACAAACATGCAGTAAGCATGGATAAATAAACATATCGAAATTGAACATAGTTTACTTCCACGTAATGTAACAGTAATTTCAGCCCGATATTTACATTCAAAAATTAAAATATGAAATACATCTATACTTGGAATAACATATAAATTATATGAAATATTTTATCTCCATTCATTTGCTCAATGTATTACGAAAACGTCATTTACTGGCATGTGTTTACTGGTCTTACATCATTCGGCTGTGTATTGTCCAGAGTACGCGGTCAGTCGACATAGCGTTTATGTGTATAATGTAGGTCATTTTGTAATTATCGTTTTCTTAGTTAAACACAAACAGGTTTGCATAACGGCGCAAAAATGTTATCATGCATTGAACCAACATAAATAAAATATGATTATTTAGATAGTGTCGAAAATGGTTGAACGGCGCGACCTGAAGGTCGCTTGCCGTTCAACGATTTTCCACACTATCTAAATAATCATATTAGTTGGTTCAATGCATGATAACTTATATTGTTTTTTATTGTAGTAATAACATTGCTTTATCTCTGAGTGCGTAGCACGAAGTGATAAAGCGATACTAATTTGTAAAAAAAAGTACTGTATCGTGTGAAAATTACCTATATTGCTCTTATAAAGCTGTAATTATTTCTTTCTATAAAGTTCTAACGATAAAACAATGATATGCAGGATAAATTTATTGTTGGAAAAGTTTCAGTATAAAACAGGTGACCGTACACCTTTTCATTATAATTATCCATACCTGTAAAACTAAAAAATAATGAAGGGCGATATGGAAATATGAAGTCGTACATGATGACATTTTTTATGTTTTTATTGTAAACATTCTGCAATTATTATCATTTTTTTTTATTAAAAGATAAAACTAGTATTTAAAAGTAATAGATTTAGTGTGTCTCTTATCAAATTCTAGGGACGTTTGTCCCGAGAATAATCATTTCGTGTTATTTTCAGCAATAAAATGTTTCAATTAATGAAATGAACAAGATGTAGTGAAGGATGTCATGCGATCATACGAAAGCCGAATGAGCTCAAATTCGTTGTGGGGAAAAATATTTTTTTCTCGTAATAACGAGAAAAAAAGTCGTTATAACGAGAAAAAAGTCGTAATAACGACTTTTCAAAAGTCGTAATAACGAGAAAAAAGTCGTTATAACGAGAAAAAAAGTCGTAATAACGACTTTTTAAAAGTCGTAATAACGACTTTTCAAAAGTCGTAATAACGACTTTTCAAAAGTCGTAATAACGAGAAAAAAGTCGTTATAACGACTTTCCAAAAGTCGTAATAACGAGAAAAAAGTCGTTATAACGACCTTTCGAAAGTCGTAATAACGAGAAACTTTATTATAAAAGCAGATTTTCTGGTTTTTGAGAATATTTGAGTAGTATATGGGCACAGTTCGCTTAGGATTTGTCGAGGTGGAGCGAGGTGGAGCCGGAAGTGACGTCACCGGAAGTGACGTAGACCGGATATGACGTGACCATAAGTCACGTGACCGGAAGCGAAAGTCACGTGACCTATGTATGACATGTCAACATTGCGCATGCGCAACCGGAAGTAGGTGTGTAACTACTGTAGGTAGCCATATTGACCGGAAATGACGTGTTGGAACAACACGTGACCCTGCAAGGTTCACGGTTGACCTTAGTCCATGACGCATGCCGACCGGAAGTGGGCGTAGCCCCATGTATGTATACCGGAAGTACCCCTTTTTGAAGCCCTAAACGGGCCTATTGACCGGAAATGACGTGTTGAAAGAGTTTAAGATCCCGCAGGGGTCACGGTTGACCTTATTATATGATGCATGCGCGACCGGAAGTGGGCGTAGCCCCATGTTGTATACCGGAAGTCAGGTCTTTTCCCTAGTCGGAACGACTCGGGCGTGGTCATTCGGATGTTTTCGGAAGTTGTCGTTGTTTGTTGATCTGTGGGTGTCTTCTATCAGGTCCGCGTTCATTGTTTTTACTAAGGGAGATAACCCTGGCTAGTTATTTTCCCGCGTTTTTTATTTGTGGGTGTCTTCTATCACGTCTGCGTTCATCGTGGCCATTCGAATGGTTGTTAAGCACCTTGTTGGTTGCTAGGTGTCTTCTATCACGTCCGCGTTCATCAAGGGACATAACTCTTGCTAGTTATTTTCCCGCCATTTTTAAAGATTGTTGATTTCGCCCGAGGCTTAGGCGAGATAACTCGTGATTTATTAATGTTTGTGCTAGTTTATATTTATGTTTACCAGTATTAAATACGACTCACGAGTACGTGTTTTGCTGTGCTCGCGTGCTCATTTCACTATATTGCTGCTGCTGCTGCTGCTGCGCTAGGTCGATTTGGCTTTTGCTGCTGCTGCTGCTTCTAGCTTAGAAAAGAAAAATTCAAAAATGTGAATTTCATGTTAATCCAGCCATTATCTACTGAATCCATAAAATGTCACTCTGCGTTTCACCAGACTTTTGATTGGCTATATCTGCATAGTCATAAGCTGTCTCTCCCCTTCTTCCTTATCGCATCTGTCTTTGGTCTATCCTTTACGTAGATTAATTGTCTTCGATCGATAGTGGTCCACAATCCAATACCGTAGCAAACTATTTCTTATCTATAGCATACTTCTAAGCCTCTCTAGAATCATAGTCCTCTTCTTCTAACAATCGCTGAACTGCAATTTGATTGTTCAGTATTCTGTACACCTTCAATCCATTTTGTCCCAAAACACACCCGTTTTAACGTTGCAATAATTTTATCGAAATGATATTTCTTATTGAATGTCTTATTATATTTTTAACCCCAACTATGTTTAGTTCTATCTTAAATATGCTCNAAAAAAAAGTACTGTATCGTGTGAAAATTACCTATATTGCTCTTATAAAGCTGTAATTATTTCTTTCTATAAAGTTCTAACGATAAAACAATGATATGCAGGATAAATTTATTGTTGGAAAAGTTTCAGTATAAAACAGGTGACCGTACACCTTTTCATTATAATTATCCATACCTGTAAAACTAAAAAATAATGAAGGGCGATATGGAAATATGAAGTCGTACATGATGACATTTTTTATGTTTTTATTGTAAACATTCTGCAATTATTATCATTTTTTTTATTAAAAGATAAAACTAGTATTTAAAAGTAATAGATTTAGTGTGTCTCTTATCAAATTCTAGGGACGTTTGTCCCGAAAAATAATCATTTCGTGTTATTTTCAGCAATAAAATGTTTCAATTAATGAAATGACCGAGATGTAGTGAAGGATGTCATGCGATCAACTATTTAGAAATTTATCTCAATTGTTGCTATTTAATTGTCACTTATCAGTACAGAACTGTGTGGACAAAATTGTCCTACTTTGTACAGTTTTATTGCCAGAAACCTGCAAATGTCACTTGATAGAAGATAACTATCCTATGTAAATACTGAAATGTATGACCACACACTTTGCCATCATTTAGGGTCGATTCAATAAATCTGTCCCTACCTGAACTTCCTGACCAATCAAATGCAGTGATGTTGTGACTGGGTCATAGTTTGCTTCTTCATCAATATTTGACAGTTCCTTTGTAAAAAGATGACACAATGCTACATTGTGTATGAATGTGTACAATATTTTGTCTGTAGCCATCCACATTTGGTGACATTGTGTTTTATTTAAACACAGAAGCTGACAAAAAATATACACGCCACAAACTGACGGCGGGGACAGATTTATTGAATCGGTTCTATATCTTGACATTCTATCTTGAGATAGAAAATTCTTGTCAAGGATTTTAATTATCGTAAAAAAATCAAATAGTAAGGGGGTAAAAATGGAAATATGAAGTCCTGGTTTGGCATACTAGAAAAATGGGATGGGATCATGGGATGGGTTCATGGGATGGGGTCATGGGCTGAAAAACTGATGGGATTGTGGGATGGGCAAATGGGATGGGGTCATGGGATGGGCTCATGGGATGGAAAAATGATGGGCTCTTGGGATGGGCTCATGGGCTCAAAAAATAATGGGTTCTGAATACAAAATTTCAAAAATGCTATTATTGAATTAAAACGAGTCGATAACCAATCCAGTAAATATTAACATCATTTTTGACACACTCTGCATGCTTTGCAGTTGCAAAAGTGCATAATAGATTATAATAATGGAATTTCATTTATAGGTATTATTTATTTAAAATTGTAAGGTTTTTGTTTTTTGGTATTATTTGTTACTAAGGTTTTCATCCTCATCAGGCATCCAGAACTTCACATTGTTTCTTCTTATAGGGTTACCACACTTTTTAATTCTGTCTTCTTGTGTTTTACTTTTGTGTCGTTGTCACAATTTTCACTGACGTTAAGAATTCTCTAAGATTTGTGTGTCTTTTATTTGCAATTATGGTTTTGGTGGGGGTCAACAGATCAAACATCTAGGATCATTAGTTAAATGTAAATTATTACAAAAGTGATGAACTTACAAAATAACACATGCTGATATCTTGTCTAACTTTAATGTAGTATAGGAATATTGCAGGCATGATAATACTATCAAAATGTTGACAGCATCGACCATAAAATCAGAAAATTTACATGTTGATTTATGTATTGAAAAAAGGAGAACAATATGAAATAGAAAAAAGAAGGGAAACGGGGAATGTGTCAAAGAGACAACGACCCAAAGGGGAGTAATAACAACTCAAAGCCACCATAAGATCTTCAATGAACGGTGAGAAAACCCCACACCCAACGGTAGGTTGGAGTCGGCCCCTGAATAGAGTAATCAAGTTCAGCGAAATAAACATCATCCTAGACTCCTATAGACATAAAGTAAACTAACTAGAAAAAAGACCAGACACACAGAGGCTTAATAAATTTCCTGACTCAGGACAGGCGCAAACCTGCTGCGGCGGGGTTAAACTAGTTTTATTGGGCCCAAACCATCCCCCTACAGCTAATGTGATAAATCAAAAAACAATCGTAACAACAGTAAAATTCAGTTGGCAACAGGACTGAGTCAATTGTGAAAAATGGAACCGAAAGAACCGATTTTCCACAAAAAAATGAAAACAAGGGATGAAAATCATTAGAGGTAAGAGGTTTCTCAACTAGAAAAGTAGACATAAGTTTTTATAACTAACACATAATATTAGAGTGACTTGAATTCCATATATTATCAGTTTCATAGCTATCATTAAAATGGAATAGTTTGAGAGGGTATATTAAGCTGTCAGAATTCGACTGCAATTCAAAATTTTGAATATTTCCGAAAATGTCATACATTTTTAGTATCGAGAGATAGCATAAAAACCGCAATTAAACAACATTAACAGACTTTCTGTAGCAGATTCTTGTGGAATTTATTATCAGTTAAACAAAACCTTGATCATATATGAACATAATGTAATACCAATATGACATGTGAAATAAACTACATAGATTTATACAATTTCATCAAATCATATAAATTTTAACAAACACTGAAAAAAGATGTAAAATTCTATATATGTGGCTTTGTTTACTTGATTATTATGGGAATACTACATTAACATACAGTAATTCATGCCATGATACTATTATTATGCACAAATTATACACATATTTATTTCTAGCTATAGTCCATTTTATAACCCACCGCAGCACCCCATCCCACGACCCCATCATTTTTCCATCCCATGAGCCCATCCTACAATCCCATCAGTTTTTCAGCCCACGAGTCCATCCCACAATCCCATCAGTTTTTCAGCAAATCCCATGGCCCCATCCCATGATCCCATCCCATATTTTCTCGTATGCCTCCTGGTTTACGGCCTTTTCTGTAAAGAATCATGTCTGCAGTTTTTTTTTTAGATAAAACTATTATACAAGGTTTTATGTATATCTGAATTTCTGTGTATACGAAGGTAAAACACTTGATATTGTCAGTAAATATTTAAATATACTTTCGTTTACTCAAGGACGTCCTTGATTTCCTTTGAAAGAGAATAAAATTATAGATGTTTGTCTTGTGTTATGCAACGTTAACCTCATATAACATTTTATAAGGGTACGAAATGTACATCCAATCAAGATATTGGACGGATTTTTGTGTAAAAATACCGCTTTCCATTGTGGAAAAATGCATTACTTTCAAAAATATTCCGCGAAAAATGGATGCATTCTTTTTAAATTCTGATCATACTCTTTGTCATTTAATGATCATGAACACCATAGAAAGTCTTTTACATTATTACATTGTTGCCATTTTTAATCAGATCGACACAATTTCCAAACACCATTCATTGGTTCATTCTTCAGCCGTGTGAGAGGAGATATTTGTTTTGTCCTAAATCAGCATTTTTTTGTAAAACACCTTCCAAACATCTTTGTAGTGATTATGATTCGACTTAGCCTGCCCATAATCATGTGTTTATCAGCTTTGGATGATCACGGCGATGCAATTCTCTGTTGTATTCTCAATTGAGGATATTGGCAATGTCCATACAAAACTAGATACACGTCCAAAATATTTATTCTAGTGGTCTGCTAAATAATTCTACACAGTTAGATTTAATTAAAAAGCTATTCTAATTTCTTTTTTGAAAATGCGAACAAATTTTTAAAATGTGCGCTTACTTTGGAAGGTACTGAAAGAAGTTTCCAATTTACCTTTAACATGATTTTATATAGCGAAATATATATAATTGACCGATATTTACATAAGATAGTACATGTCCTAAATTTTTTCAAGAAACATGCAAACATAATACGTTATACATTTGATATTTTTGAAAGATTTTGTTTGTTTATTTGTTTATATTTTATGTTTATATATGCTTTCAACCCTTACGGGTAAAAATGTGCGTTTCTGAATAAAGTTACTCCACGTATTTGTGGAGATTTTGTCTCATTTGCTTTTACTCTATATCCCTTCATTGCTTATCTTATAAAGATATTACTTCAATACGAAAGCGTATTGATGCTACGTACAGAAAAAGGTACTGTGGATGTACTTTTATTCGTGGACATCAAATTTCGTGGTTTTCATAAATATCACTATTTCGTTGGTGCTTAAATTCGTGGTTTCGACTACTATGCATTAAAACTAGGGGAAAAATCCATTTCGTTGGGAACTTAATTTCGTGGTTTCAGCCAACCACGAAATCCACGAAAATTGGAACCCCACGAACAATAGCACTTTCACAGTATCTCGTAATTATGACACAATATCTCATTAGTATGAGATAAGATCTCATACATGTGATTATGAAAAAGTATCATATAACATCTCTCAATTATGAGATAATTATCCCGTAATTATTAGATAAAATCTTAAAATTATGGAATAATTATCTCGCAATTACGACTTTTTGTCTCATAATAATGAAAAATATCTCACAATTATGGGATGTTATCTCATAATTATAAGATAATTATCTCATAATTATGAATTAATTTTTTCTTCATGTGGCATCAATACGTTTTCGTACTTTATTTGAAATCTTGAAATATTTAAGTTAAACATGAGATCAATAATTTCGAACTTACAATAAATTTGAATGGCGTTCAAACTATACAATGTCATGTACTTTAAAATAAAATTTTACGAATAATTTAAGGAATCGTTTATTTATTTATTTATTTTTTCGCCACTTATAAACAAGACAATAACGACTACGGACTGACAATTGATTATGATTTCGGTGATTGAATATCACTTACTCCTTAAGAGAAGATATTCTAAAGGCTTTTCTTTATTTCAATATAATTGACAGTACATGTACTACATTTTCATTAGTGGGAGGTTGCAGAGGGAATTTGCTCAAAACCGTCGTATCATCTTGATAATGGATATCAAATCAAAACATAACAGGGAAATGGTTCGTCCCTCTGACCTGACCAGCACCTGCATACATTCGTTAGTATTCATGTGCGGCTTCAAGCCAAATCTTCACACTGAAATGCCTGTGTTATTAGCTCACCTGGCCTAAAAGGCCAAGTGAGCTTTTGCCATCACTTTGCGTCCGTCGTCCGTCCGTCCGCCCGTCCGTCAACAATTTCAAAAATCTTCTCCTCTGAAACTGCTGGGCGAATTGTAACGAAACTTGACCTGAATCATCACCAGGGTATGCAGTTTAAAAATTGTGTTCGATTAGTCCGAGGATCAAACAGCATGGCTGCTGTTACTAAAAATAGAACATAGGGGTAAATTGCTGTATTTTGCAAATAACTCGAAAAGCGTTACAGATATAAAAAATCTGACGGAGTAAAAATGATCAGCATGGCAAGATCTACCTGCCCTGCAATTTTGAAGAAAATCTGAAAACCCGTCTTGGAGTTATTGCCCTTTTTCCGTAAAATTTTCAAAATTTTAATTTATTTTGTTTTTTATTTGAAAAGAGGTCAACTTTAAATTGCAAAAATATTCAGCATATCAAGATCTACCCACCCTTAAATTTTGAAGAAAATCCAAAACCCCTTGTAGGAGTTATTGCCCTTTTTTCACCGAATTTTTTTATTTTTTGTATTTTTTGTCTTTTAGTTCCTAAACTATAGAAGATGAAGGTTAAGTGTAAGATGATGAAATGTTTGCTATGCTGTGGCGAATTCAAAACTGGTGTTGAAAATATTTTGTTGACCTCCATTTTCAAAATGGCCGCCAAAAAAGGGCGGCTAAATTCAACATTGTCTGATTTCAATGAAATTTGGTTTCCAAATAGATATTGATGTTGCGACTTCAAAACCAGTGTTGAAAATTGTTCGTTGACCTCCATTTTCAAAATGGCCGCCAAAAAAAGGCGGGAAAATTCAACATTGTCCGATTTCAATGAAATTTGGTTTCCAAATAGGTATTGATGTGGCAACTTCAAAACTGATGTTAAAATTGTTCGTTGACTGCCATTTTAAAAATGGCCGCCAAAAAAGGCGGGAAAATTCAACATTGTCCGATTTCAATGAAATTCGGTTTCCAAATAGATATTAATGTTGCGACTTTATGATGTTAAAAATTGTCGTTGACCGCCATTTACAAAATGATGTCTAGACTTCAAAAATGGAGTCAAAAGTGGTCATAAGCAAGAATGTTTTTTGTCAAAAAAGCCCAACAAAGATATAGAGTAAAACATGACCAGACTTTAAATACAGTTCAAGATATTGGTTGTGTTTGAGCTACCAAAGTTGGAGAGACTGAAGTTCAACTGTATAACTTACAATGTTAGCTTGATTGTTGCAAATAAAAACCAGGTGAGCGATACAGGCTCCTGGGAGCCTCTGGTTTCATTTATATTAAGGCATTTGGCAACCAGTTTACTTACTACAAGTTAGGTCCGCTACGAACAAAGTATGACATCTCTTCCAGAGTCACAGACCATTGAAAAGGGGTTGCTATTGTGAAACAAAATCCATCAACTAAGGTCATTATCCAAAAAGTTCAAAATGCAAAATAAAAAAATCTCGTTCCCCATACGATGCCGTGATCTTCGTCTCCATACGCAACATCACTTTTTTTGCATCCCATCTTTCGTAATGTTTTTTGGGATATTCTAAAGGTACAAGAAACCTCTCTCGTTCTATCACATTTGCTGGAGTTAAATTAAAGATTTAATCCTAGCAGAATGCTCAACATCAAGTGAAAAACTAGGTGCCATTGTCTAAATTTGCTACCATGTTGTATATTCGATAAATGTTTACACACTTTGGAAACTAGGCTACATCATTTCGTCAATAAATCTCATGTTCCGTTAGAAACTATATCGACGGACAATAATTGAAAAAGCTAACAGAATCTTCTCGGAAAAGCCAAACATCATGACTCTGCCCCGCATCGTAACCACCACCCCCATACGCTGCCAATCACCGCCCCTACATGTTGTATTGATCACGGGGATACATATTAAATAAGGTACCGTATAAAGAACAGTACAGATGCAGGTGGTATACCAACGAAACCCCCTGGACTTATTAAATAAAATACGGAGAGCCTGTGAGTTAATGGCTGGTGGTACTCTTCATAATTTGGTGCATAACTCCAGGTCACGTCCTGTTGACTGAAATGTAAAAATGAGCGATGATTTCGTCAATAAAAATATAACAATTCCAAAACCTGTCATTTTCTCTATACAATATACGGTGTTGTCTTAGAAATGAAGGTTTCAATAAAACCATGTTGAACTGTATTTTTTAGTATGTTATATTTGTTTTTCAAAAAAGAATTTTGCAATACATTTTTTGTAGGTCGAGGTGATGTTTCCAAAAGGATCGGTTATTACCGTGCCATGCTGTCACCAAATGGTTGGATTATACACAAAATTTAAACTTGAGTTTTAAATTACCTACTGTACATATTACTTTTAATTAAAAATAAGTATTTCCGTCGCAGAATATATAACGGGGTGGATATCCAGGACATATCCCATATATATATATTTCAGAGTTCGCCAAGGAAAGAAATACACTCTTAGTTTCTTGTACAATATACTGGGCTTCAAAATGAAGTTTTTTCACTTTATTTGTCTATCAATGTTATGTGTTACTTGTGTAGGTCAAAATGAAACAAATATTCTGCAACAAATATTAAATAATGTACGATTGGCTGTGTTGGCAAATACAAATCGCACGGAAACTGCTCAACAGGTTTTAACCAACATCAGAGATGCCGTCTTGGAAAACGCAAATCTGGAGAACAGTTACCAAAAAATGTTGGATAATGTGCGTTCAACTGTCCAGGAATTTTCCAACGTATTCAACCAGACCTCTTTGGCTAGAACGAAACAAATAATAAATGAAATTGGCGAGTTGGTTAATATTCAGGAGCTTGTTGCAGCCTTCAGTAACTTTACCGGTAATCAAGCCAGTCTCTTCGGAGGCTTGCGACCTCCAAATTCAGAGTCAACACAACAGGCTTCAGAGAAATGTATAAATGATACAAACGGAATATCTCTCGGACTCAGTCAAGGAAAAGATTGGGCCTTTAGGAGTAAGTACTTGTATATATTTACGTTAGCGCAGTTCTTCATGTTTTTGCGAAATTGTCAAATATACAACTTTCGAGCATACATATCTTATATTCGTTTAGTCCCTTGCCTTTGCATCTTTTTGAATAAAATTCATTTTTTTCTATTTTTTAAAAATTTTAAATAGTAAGTTTCAACTGAAATTGTATAATTGTCATTAGTATGAATGGATGAAGAAAATTGAGATTTCAACATTTATTCTGTAAAATCTTTTGCCGAATATTCTGGTTTTTTATTTATGATTTGCCATATTTGTATTTTTAAGACCAGGATACTTAGGGTCAGAAATATCTCTCATAAGAATACATATTGTATCAAAGATTCTTAGGCGATTTTAATATTTTTGGTGTTCTGTTTGACTGTATATGAGCGAAACCGGAAAAGGATATCATGCAGTGAATTACTAGCTAGTTTGGGCTATTTCTACATGAATGACTGTTATAATATTAAGCTAACAGATGTATTCACGCAAAAAATAAATTCTAAATGCTATATGTTTCATTTATGGTACATGTAATAATGATTTAAGATTAATCTACGGTTTCACATGAAGACCGAAATTCCTGTTTATTTGAATATTCTTTTCCGTAATAAAGTTTTATAGCAATAAAGCCATTCTTAAAAAATCACTTGACCCTTACATGGTTATTCATGCAAAAACTAAATTCCAAATGTTATGTATTTCATTAAAATGGACTGTTAACGTTTCACATGGTGATGTACACAAATACAAAATGACCTATCTTTTATTAAATCTTTTCACTATGTTAGGACTGATACGGTATATTTCTACATGTCAATGAGCGATCATCTTACTGAATAAATAAGTCCTATAATATAAGCCTTTGGAGGTCCATGTCGTTTACATTAAATGTTTTATTGGACTTTTGCATTTTTTCTGACTTCCGAACCATTCTGGCGTTTTGGCAGTCAAAAAAAAATGCAAACGTTTTATCAACGAATGAACCTACGAAGGCTTTTTATATGACCACTAGGTAAATGTTGAGTATGTCAAATAATGCAATAAAATCGGATGTGAACTACTAATGTCATCCAGGGCTGATATAGGGTTATCAACCCATTGGAAGTACATATATGTAATAAAGAGATTAATACATGACGTATTCCAAAGCAGCCTAGGTATCATCCCGAGACTCCCATATCAGTACCATGCGGTATAACACTAAAGTAAATCACACAGAGAAGACCAACAATCAAGAAAACTTGTACGGAATCAATTTTGAGGATTCTTAAAATGTCGTCGTCATAGAACTTTTGATTAAGTAGGACATGTGAATGAGAAACATGCTTTAGCCTTATGAACAGTATCACACACACACACACACACACACACACACACACACAACAAATAAAACATAAACTAAAAAATAAAAAGATAACGCTAATAACTTGAAGAAATAGTTCTTTACGTACTGTAATTGAGTGCATTCAGCAAGGAGTGTAATGTTCTATTATACCCTTTCTGTAATAGTGGTAGATGCTGCTGGTAAACCACCATCTGGACTGATGAATTTCAAGTTTGTATGGTTAGGAGATTATGAAGAATGTGTAGCGGTGACTGCTGAAAACTTCAATGGGCAATACTGTCTGAGTACATTTACTATTGTATCTGTACAAAACCCGGTAAGTATGAAGTATCGATGCTATAAGTGAAGATTTAAATGATGTTAAAAGTGGTAGCATTTTTATACCCCGCTTGAAAAGTGGGGGTATATAGTGATTAGGTTTTCCGTCTTCCCGTCCGCTTGAACCAGTGAAAAGATTTTCATGAAACTTTAACACGGTCTTTATGAAATAATGTAGATGTGCACCTCCTATATCAGAATTCCATTTGATTCATTTCTTGGGGTTCCCATATAGCAAAACATGGACTTAGCCATTACATTACAAGTGAGTACCCATCAGCTCTGAATCACTGGATATATTTTCGTGAAACTTCAACACAGTCTTTGCGACATAATGTAGATGTGCACCTCCTATACCAGAATTTTATTTGATTGATTTTTGGTGTTTCCCATAGCAAAACATGGACTTAGCCAAGTACCCATCTCTTATCCGTTACTCCTTCTGTACTACTAAATATATTTTCATGAAACTTTTAACATAGTCTTTGTAGATATTTCAGAATCGGTTTAATTGATTTTGAATTTCTGGAATCAAATGGGGGTGCGGAGGTATTTATTAATGAGCTTCTAGTATAAAATTGTTCAAAGATAGCAATACAGGTACTTTTCTACTTTAAATCGGCAAACGAATTACGAATAAGTAAATAAATTTAGGAAGTACAATAGTCAACAAACTTCATAAGAATGATGGTTAATAAATTTGATAAGCATTGTGCAAAATAGAACTTCCTAAGGGTCTAAACGAGACGAACGTATATTTTTAGAAGCGAAACACTAGGAGCACTAGGAGAGTCAATCATGTTATGAACACAACGGCAAGAATAAAAGCTCTCCCGATTTTTCGCTGGAGCCGCCATATTTACGCACTGGTTAAGTTTTCTGCCAATTTCGTTTTGCACAGTAGTATCTATTAATAATGTTCGTTTAATTTTCACAACCGGATCTAAAGAATAGCTTTTAACCAGCGTCTCACGGCTGATATCGATGCTTACTGGTGGGGTTTTAGGTGGGAATTTCACAATATGCTAATAGTTTTAGAGGACCGTAATGTGGATATGCAGACTAAATTTCAAACAACACCATGCAATTAATACAACTATTTGCCGATAAAACTCCCAGACAAATTTCCACCGATCTCTCTGAAAACAAAAAGTAAATTTTACATAACTGAAGTCACTGGCAGCTTTACTTATTTACTTTTTACAGGTAAATTTGCATATTTTATCAAACAAATATCAAAATACAAAATCTTCATAAGATCTTAAATGAGTTAAAATGATTGAAAGGGAAACAGATACATCGGCACGTGAATACCGACGCAAAAATAATCCAAAAGAGGTATGGCCATTTACCAGTGGATTTATTTCCTTCGGAATACTAATTTTGCGAAGGCATTAAATCTTCTCGAAAACTGCTTTAAGAGATCATCTGTTATTATATACAGTATCACAACAAAGTCAATTCAAATGCATTCTCGTACATTTAGATAAAAGATTCAGCCACTGAACTTGAAACTTGTATGCAATTTTGACAGATTTTGACAATTTTTGTAGGTTTTTGTTAAAATTCGTTGTATAGGACCTCCAGAACCAAAATAAACTAATTGCCATTTGGAAGGGCAAACGTTTATACGTTCGTACATGTAGCAAAAAATGGTTTTGGTTCTCGGTGTCCTTTGAGTAGTACCACCTCCTCAAACACCGTAAAATAGTTAAAATTGAAGCAAAAGGTTATTTACAGCCATGCTCGACTGCTAATAAGTCAGAAATCATACAAGTGTGGCATATATTAATTTTATTTCAAATACGTACACATACCAGAGACCACCTTAAACGATTTTCGACAACATATGAGCATATTCTGAAAATGACCCGACATATGAAAAAAAAATTCACGCCTTAATGACCATACTTCTTTATTTGATAACAGTGGTTTTTTTTTTCGGAATCGTAGTAGTTAGTCGCCTTATCTCCAAACTGACTTAGTCAAACCATGTCAATTTCGTTACTGAAAAACAGTGCCTATGTATATTAAATTTTATCTGCAATAGAGACGTTTCTCACCTTCATACAGGTGTTCGCACCGAAACTACCATATCCTGACGATATTTTACAATATTTTTATGTAACTTAACTTACCGACATTACCTGTAAACGTAGTTTTTGCAAACGTCGATTTTTCTAGATTGTAGATCAGATCAGGGGCAAAATGTATGGAAGACCATCAACCAAAAAAATGTATACAGGCTGTTAAAAAATTTAAAAAATTGTTATCGAAATTCATGTTATACCATATTCATTATTTGAAGATATGTCTTCTGTCGAAAAAGTTATATACATTTAAGGTAGATCGACACTAATACCCGGTGCATTCGATTGGCGCATTTGCGAAACACAAGTCGGATGCGGAATTGACTTGATTTTCAAGCCGGAATATTCCTTATTTGGACTTTTCATTGTGACGTCATACTAAATTGACATACTTTCCCGCGAATTAGCTCCCTTTCCCTGTAAATATTGTCTATTTCGTAAATTATATAAAATATCTCTCTTAATCAAAAGGTGACATATAGATTCTTCAACTCAACATACAGCTAAAATGTATACCTCTGAAATATCAAAAAATAAAAAAAATCTATCTGATATTTATTTCATATGAAGCATGTTCTCACAATTTTCTATTCTTTGTAAATATTGTTGAAAAATATTGAATTTGGTCTGATTTTCAAACCCTGATAGCAGAAAAAGATGATCGGTGACATATTATTTTTATTTTATTTTTTTTAATAAATGGAAAAAAAATCTGTCTGGTATTTGTATTAGGCTCGAACTACCTTAAACTCCAGACATAACCCTTTTGTCGGCTGTATACACCTTTATAAATAGAATTAAAAAAGGATCCTCAGCGGTCAAAATGTCAACTAAATTCTGTTGCCGTCTATGTTTTTTTTTTATTTAACTGTGTTTTAAATTTCTTGTGTATATGATGTATTTGCTTGATCCGTCATGGATGTAATTTGCAAATTAAGGATGTATTCTCCTGAGGGGTCAAAATTTTCCTGCATCAAGTTTTTCCTGAAACCTTTACTTTTGTATAATGCTAAGAACATGAAAAAAATTGTTCTTGAAGAGAAAAACATATGTCCGTGTGCATTTTTCTGTGCTATAGTCATTTGAAAACACATATTTTTGACAATTTTGTCCAAATGTCATCAATTTTGGCCCATTTTGGAGCTATTTTTGGCTAAAATTTAAATTTCTAGCATCAAATTTTCTCCCAAAGTTTCCAGATTGTTAGATTTCATTGGTCTGAAGAAATATCACTAATAAAAAACATAGGTCCGTGATGATATAAAAAAGTTTTGTAAGAAAATGATGCTTTTTTTGGTGAAATTCAAGAATTAGTAAAATCTGTAAAAATCTATATTTTTCAAAATTCCCATCAACTACACAGTGGAAAACTCACCATTTTTTGTTTAAATAGTTGGACAATTATATCTTGAAAATCATATAAATAAGACGAATAGTTTTCTTGAAAATTTATTTTTATTACCCCTACCCTAAAAGCGGCTAAATTCTGATGGAGATCAATGGTTAAATTTGGTAAAAAATTAGAATTTTCCATTTCACGAAAACTACTGGTCGTAGGTATAAAAATTTTTGGCACAATTTTGGAGGGTCATTATATAATATACATCAATAAAAAGATTCCGTCATAAGGAAAGTTATATGAATTATTCATAAACGAGATTTGAACGAGACTGAAACCTCAGGAGAATACATCCTTAAGTTAATTATTTCAGATAACACAAACACAAGGCATACCAATCAGAATCGGATATTGTCTCCCAGATTCATGTTCTAAAGATGACGGACTCATTCTTATGAATTCAGGTACACTTAACCGTACAGAACATAAAGTGTCGTATGTTTTTTATATATATCTTTATTCAGAAATGCATATTTTTACCTGTAATGGTTAAAAACATACAAACATACAATAAAAACAAACATAATAAAACAAATTGAATGTATCATAATAGTTTTATACCGATTTTTTCCATACCTACATATGTACATTGTACATATCACCACTGATGACGTATTAATGGCAAGTGGAATAACCAACATGCTATAGCTTCAACTGAGTTCCAATACAATTGATAGTTTAATATAAAGCATGAGTTGTCTTACTTGAGAGAGGATTGTGTTTTTTCAACTCATGCGATATCCCGAGTATTATCCTTTCAAATATGGATTTCTAATGGATATCCTTTTCCATTTTAATATATGTCATTCAAACTCGTTTGAAAAGCAATATGCATGGTCATTTGTATTGAATTTGATAATTTTGTCTGAATTTGTTTTAAGCAATAAAAACTCAAGAGAAATCCTTTCTTCGTCATGATTTCAATGTTATTTATCTGGTAAAATTTTGCACGTGGATTTGACTTCTTTTTTGGTTTGGTTCATAAACAAAGCCGTTTGAATTCTTAACTCATTTAAACTGTCACTAATACTGACTTAATGACTTGTATGATTGACAAAATGTCATTATGAGAGCTTTTATAATTAGCAGATGTATGACTCTTCACATATTGATAATATTTATAAAGTTCACAAATGGTAATTGATACCTCAATCATTGGCGGATCCAGAGGGGGGTTCTAGGTGTTGGAACCCTTTTTTTCTGGACAATAATGTTTTTTTTAATGAATACCCTGATGTTTGATTAAAAAATACCTCCAAAAAATTTTTGCGCCTCGCTCCGCTCGGCGTAATCTCCTTTCATTTCCAATAGACCATATCCGAAATCTGGTATTCAGATTCACCAGTTGTTGTTTGTCCGCCCTACGTCACAAACGTGTCCGCCCCCACGTGACCAACTTCATGACGTTTTAGGCTCTATGACGTGACGTTTTCTATACTGTGACGTATTGAAAAGTCCTAATACCAAAGGTCGGATATGGTCTATTGGAAACCCCCTTTTCTTATTGCCTGGATCCGCATCTGCTCGATGGAGTTAAAATGAGTCCCGATGAAGTTATGCTAATATGCAACTTAGCCTTAGCAAAGTGAGCTTTAACAAATTCATATAAGCGCAAGTATATCAACAATTGCTGAACACAGACTTATTATACCATCACTTTAATTGAGCGGAATATAGTGACCATGCTGTCCGTTCCGCCGTCCATCTGTCCGTTTGTCATTCCGTCCGCTAAAGGGGTATACAGTCCTCCCAAATCACTTAGAGAATTAATTTCCTTTGTGTAACAACTATTTTAAAATTTGATTTGAATTTATTTTTTTTATCTTGATTTTTCATTTCTGGAATCATGGGCAGCGGGTGTATAAGTTAGTTTTGCTCACAGTTTTTCTAGTTTTGAATTTTGTTGGGTTTCAAATTTCAAGAGAGATGGGGCGTATTAATCTTTTTTGAGTAAAAAGATAGAAAACCATCTGGTAAGATTAAATATGTCCATAAAACGAAATAAAAGGGTTTTATAGCGCTTATAAAGGGACATCCCTTTTTTGGAAGTGTTGAGGCTAGTAACTCGACTTGTGGCTGAGGGAATAATAAAAATGTTTTGATATACAAAAATCAAGGTTAAAAATGTTAAAGATATCCATCCTTTATATTATTACTAACATACATTTTCTTTCATATTTACTTAATTGTAATTTTATTCCAGTTGTACCTTCTTTGACCAACAACCAAGTGTACGTCACTGATCTGCATTGTCAGGAGCCAGACAGACCATATGATAAAAGGGCAATAATAAGTTTGTATGTATTACACCAAAACCCAAAGTTTTAAAACAAATAAAATAAATCTAAATAATGGATAAAGTTAAAAAGATCATCTTCACTCGCCTTTATACTCGCCTCTGCAGTGGGGTGCAGATATAACCTCTCGTAAATTTAACTTCGAACAGTCATTAAAGCATGAAAGCTCCTCTAGGTAAACTTAAAACAGGTATAAAGTCACAGCTCTAGAATCCCGACTGCTCTGAGCAGTCATTGTCATAGAACCCTGACCGTTCTTACATAATCTACTCACGACCAATCTGACCTACTTTTGCTATAACCTCTCTCATATGACCTGTTATATCAATGACCCCTCTCGAACTTGCTCTTGTAAGATCCCTAATAAACATTTCTATCATTCCCAATATTTTAAATTTACACAAATTTCAGATCATTTAATTTTGTTATATTTGATAAAATAAAGGTAAAAAATGTGATGAATAAAATAATATAGAAACATGTATTCAGCTATAAAATTTCAATTTGGTTAGTGGTACATTTTGTGTATATTACATGTTTACAAACAGGTAAGAGTTATGTCCCTTCACGAGACAAAAAAAATTGAATTTAGAAACCAAAAATCTTTGTTTAGGACATCTTTTATTTACTTAAAACGAGTCTTTCTTTTAATCTCCTAATATCAAGATGCTACAAAAATTAAAGAGATTTGTATGTATTTGTGTCAAGGTTTTGGAAGCAAAATGCGTATGTTTCCCGAGGGCTACAAAAAAAAATACTGAAAAGTTGAACATGCATTTTCAATCAAAATGCATGAATTTTTACAATCCTGACATACATTTGTACATGTACTTATACGAAATCAATTGCAAACCTTGAAAAATAGCCGTCAAGTCTATTTCATAAGTGATTAAAAGTGACTCAAACTGTTTGTGCAAAATCACTTTGCTGCTTTTGTTTTCTGCATTTAACTATAAGCATTAATTTATAAGCATGATATATAATACATACACACACATATATATATCAGAGCAATTAAAAATAATTAAGGATCACAGATCAACTGATATTTGAAGTATTATAGGTAGCTTTGTAAGGTCAAAATGAAATAATAAGAAATGTTTTGTGTCTGGGTATCAAATTTTTAGAGATGACAGGAAATTAAAGGACGATGGTCTTTTAATTATTTTTGTGTAAATATAATTGCCATATTTAAGTAAATATCACATTATCTCTTGTTAATTCGCATACGTTGTGCTTAGAAATACACATTTCTATGCCATAGTTAATTTCTCTTGTTTATTGTCCATCAAATTATTGGCTTAACTCACACAAACTCCTCTATAAGTCCTTTCAAATCTTTCTTCAAAATAATAAAATTTGCTTAATATTATACTATTGTCATGAATTATCAATTTATATCCATTTGCTTGTTATGCTATTTTACAGAGTCCTCCTGATAAAAATATTGGTATTAATAATTATTTTCCCTGCTTTCTAAATTACATTTCACAGGTCAGTAATAGCCGTTTTCATTCTGGTAATGGGTATTGCAACAGCATATGATGTTATCATCACATATTATCTAAAGCCGAAGGGGAAACGTGAAAATGTATATAAAGAAACAGGGGAAAATGGAAAAGACACGAATCCAGACACTCACTCAGGCATTGAATACGAACCAGACCAAAAAGATACTGAAGCTGGGAAGAAGATCGAGGAAACCAAAGATAATGAGTCTAAAACAAATGACAAGAAGTTAGAATTTAAAACTGATGCTGTCAAGAGCAAAACAAATACGAAAGAAGGAAACTACAAACCAGGTATTTGTCTAATATTCCGATATGATTAGTCTAAACATAACCCAAAAACCTTGTAAAACAGGCATGCAATTAGATACAATATTAAACAATGAAAGGATATGGAGTAAATGTATATGAGACAAAGTCTCTTCAAAAACATGGTACATGTAATTACTAGCAAAGGAAGAACACTTTTACCGTTGTTCTTCATCTTGAAGTCCCCATGAAGCCTTCAACAATGAGCTTTGCTCACAACTCATAGAAAGTTCAAGACGGCCCCTAGCAACGGTTTGAGCGGAATTCTTTGCTAAATGTCCAACAACGCCACATCCATGTCTTTCCTGGTCATGGATACGAGGTTGTCGACAAACATAAATTAAACTGGCTAGGTGTTCTTACAATCACTGTCATACGTTGCCCGACACAAGCACTATTGTCTATACTATTGGACGATTACAACATATAGATAAACACGGGGCACTCATCAAGTCGAATGTAAGAAAACTTGGCATTATAAAATAGTGAGAGGTGGGCACTATTTACAGGTTGTCGGAATAACATTTGGAAATTACAAAAATAATTAATGCCAAAACGTGAAAGTATGAAAGTATATCCATACAAGAAATTATCTCACGCACAAGTGTACACCATATTACTGAAATATATAGAGAGCATACATCTCTCGCTCGGCGAATCTTTTTACGGACTCCGCACTGCAGGAGAGACAAACTCTAGTCTTAAATAAACAATGAAAGGATATGGAGTAAATGTAAATGAGACAAAGTCTCTACAAATACATGGTAAATCCAAGCAAAGAAACAACACTTTTTTGTTGTTCTTCATCTTGAACCTTCAACAATGCGCTTTGCTTACCTCACACCTCATAGTAAGTTCAAGACGGTTCATATAAATCTATATGAAAAAATGTGACAAAAACAATGATATAAAAATAAATCTTCGATTAAATGCATCTCAATTGCAGCTGTGTGACTAACACTTCCGTATCTTTAAAGCAATGACTTGTTATACCCAACTTGAAGTTGCGGAGGGTATAGTTTTTGACTGGTCCGTCTGTCCGTCATCACTGGTGGTACAACATTTGTCCGGATAACTCTTTCTACAGTTTTTAAGGAAAGAAGTTTTTATTTTGAAGGTTCATTGTGCATATATCAAACATGTGCATACTACTTGGCTTTGATATTTTGTTTAGAAAACTTTGTCATTTTTATGCCAAATATTGCTTATAGGGTATACGTACATCATTTTGTTCTGCAGTTTATGCAGGTTGATTGCGCATATATCAAAGATGTGCATAGTTGATCATTTTTGACAAAAAATACATGTGGATGAACTTTGTCCGACGATGCAGTCTTGTTAGTCGGCGCACCTAAGCATTTACCTTTCGCAACGTGCCATAATTTTCAACACATTTTTTATTAATTTTCAGCAAAATAAACATGCATCAATAAACTTCCAAATCATGCAGAATTTAACATTAGAACTTCAATTAAACAGATGAGAAAGAAGCTTAAAATGACCTACCCCCTGTTATAGCGCCATGTTAAAATGTCTTGTAAGTCGGCGCAGGGTGTGAATCTGAATGTACCAGGAACGCAAAATAAATAGTTATTTACACTACCGGGTTTCAGTTGAAGGCGGGAATGTTCAATATTAAAACAAAAATACTTTGAACAAATATACTGAACTTAAACAGTTACAGTAATCATCTAACAACAAAAGAATCTATTAACAACGATTGTAGCACGGTTATGGTCTTTTACAGCTCCAGGGAACACTCATATCAGATTTATTCGTCATTATGGCTATCTGGCTTATATTTCGTACAGAAATTCTTCTGTTCCAATATTTAGATTATAAACGGAAATCGTTTTCTTCATGTGCGCCAACTTATAAGATGCACCGACTTATGAGACTCCACTGTATTTGTGCATAATATTTCTTATACAATAGTATTTCTCTAATGATATGTCAAGTTTAAACCCTTTTTGACCCGTTTAATAAATTTTCATATTCAACGTATCTTGAATAAAAAATCTTTTCGGAATACAATTCTCGGTGTTAATCATTTATCATTACCGAAAAAGATTACACCACTTTATCCCGATTATTACCACATTTTATCAACTCTCGATAGTTAAATTTAAAAATTTTAAAATGATTGGCAAGCCTCGCAATTGAAATTTAAAAAAATTATCTATCTCTAGTGGATAAAATATGGTAATCAACGGGATCTTGTGGTGTAATCTATATAACATTTGTCCGAATAACACCTTCTACAGTTTTAAAGATGGGAAGTTTTTATTTTTCAGGTTGATTGTGCATATACAAAGATGTGCAAGCTTTTTTGATTTTGGTAATGTTTGACAAAAATACACTTTTAAATGATCTTTTCCATTTTTTCATGCATGGTACTGCTTATAGGGTAGATCATTTGTCAAGATGAATCTTACTACAGTTTTAAAGATAGGAAGTTTTTATTATACCTCACGCAACCAAGTTTTTGAATGGTCTATCCATCCGTCCACTATCATTGAGACAAGGGCAGTAGAATACCGAAGGAACAAGGGAAGCGAAGACCCCAAAAATCGAAGTCCAATGACATGGCAAAACATAGGTAATCAACGATTACAGAGTTCGCCTTGTTATGGCACTTTGTCACAGTAACAAAATTTTGACTGGATGTTGACATCACATTTGCATGCCTAAGCAAGGTTACATGATCCTACCATGTATAGTGACTGAGATCTGAACTTGCCTGAAAACTTGGACATAAATCACTCATGCGTAAAACATAAGTCAAAGTGACGTACTTTTGCCTGGATGCTGATGTACCATCAGGGATGCATGCCTATGCAAGGTTACATAATCCTACCATGGACAGTGACTGAGATCTGAACTTGTCCAAAAGCTTGAATGTAAATCAATCAAGCGGAAAAAATAGGTCAATGTTGGATGCTGATCTATCATCAGAGATGGATGCATATGCAAGGTTACATGATCCTACCATATACAGTGACTGATATCTGAACTCGTCCGAAAACCTGGATGTAAATCAATCAAGCGGAAAATATAGGTGAAAGTGACCTAATTTTGTCTGGATGCTGATCTACCATCAGAGTTATATGCATATGCCAGGTTTCATGATAGTACCATGTATAGTGACTAAGATCTGAACTCGTCCTCAAACTTGAATGTAAATCAATCAAGCATAAAATATAGGTCAAGGGGTCCTAATTTTGCCTGGATGCTGACCAATCATCAGAAATGCATGCATATGCAAAGTTACATGATCCTACCATGTGAAGTGACTGAGATCTGAACTCGTCAGAAAACTTGAATGTAAATAAATCAACCTTAAAATATAGGTCAAAGTGATCTAACTTTGCCTGGATGCTGATTCACCATCAGAGTTGCATGCATATGCAAGGTTACATGATCCTACCATGTAGAGTGACTAAGATCTGAACTCATCCGAAAACTTGAATGTTATTCAATCAAGCGTAAAATATAGGTCAAAGTGACCTAATTTTGCCTGGATGCTGA
>MJUU01011809.1:71087-101005 GCA_002080025.1 Modiolus philippinarum | reverse complement strand
AAGAAATAAAGGACAGAGTGTAATGTATTAAAGAAATAAAGGACAAAGTGTAATGTATTAAAGGAATAAAGGACATAGTGTAATGTTTTAAAGAAATAAAGGACAGAGTGTAAAGAAATAAAGGACAGAGTGTAATGTATTAAAGAAATAAAGGACAGAGTGTAATGTATTAAAGAAATAAAGGACAGAGTGTAATGTATTAAAAAAATAAAGGACAGAGTAATGTATTAAAGAAATAAAGGACAGAGTGTAATGTATTAAATTATTGGGTACCCATAAACCGGTTTAACCCTACCGCTGGCTTTTGCTAGTGCCGGTACCAAGTCCGGCTGTCCCGAGTTCCTATCGTTGTTTATGTTTGTCTTTTGTATTTTTATTGTGGTTTTTTTCTTGTGCAGTTCCTATTTACTTTATNAAAGGACAGAGTGTAATGTATTAAAGAAATAAAGGACAGAGTGTAATGTATTAAAGAAATAAAGGACAAAGTGTAATGTATTAAAGGAATAAAGGACAGAGTGTAATGTATTTAAGAAATAAAGGACAGAGTGTAATGTATTAAAGAAATAAAGGAAAGAGTGTAAAGAAATAAAGGACAGAGTGTAATTTAAAGAAACAAAGGACAGAGTGTAATGTATTAAAGGAATAAAGGACAGAGTGTAATGTATTAAAGAAATAAAGGACAGAGTGTAATGTATTAAAGGAATAAAGAACAGAGTGCAATATATTAAAGAAAATAAAGGACAGAGTGTAATGTATTAAAGAAATAAAGGATAGAGTGTAATGTATTAAAGAAATAAAGGACAGAGTGTAATGTATTTAAGGAATAAAGGACAGGGTGTAATGTATTTAATACATAACAGAGTGAACCAAATAACAGTGACTTGACCCTATCTTAACCATAAGTACCAAAAGGGATCTGAAAACATATCCTTCGAGGTGTCTCTGTGGTATTATCCTGCCATTTTTGTCTCAAACCTGCTCATTTAGGATTCATACATTAAGAAATTTAACAAAATAATTTGAAATGTGAAGAGAGTTCCAAAGTGTTGCAAATTTTTTATTCCTTATCCGTTTTACAACATTTTCATTACAAAAAGGTGATCTAAAACACATGAGCTGTAAATCTAATGGAGAATTTACAGAACACAGAAATTATGCAAGGGAGATAATTTGATACAAGAATTTCATATAGATATCTCTAGAGAAATTAACATTTCACAATTTATCTCTCTTACTTCAATGGTGACCCCTTATTTTTAATTTAAATATGTAAACAATATAATAAGTTTAAAACACATGCAAAGTATAAACAAAATCTATAATAGATTTTTAAAACTAAGCCCTCATATACCGTAGTCATTTTCCCTATCATTTCTATGTAAAATCCTTAATTTTCAATTACAGTTTTTGCTCTTTAATGCGTGGTGACCCCTAAATTTTATTTTAAATTTTAAACAACATTACAATTATATTTCTACACAAAAAAATTCACAAAATTCCCTGCAGACACCTTGGTATAGCATGATTATACAAAGCTTATGATGAATTTTACATTCACAACATTCACCACTGTTGACAATATGTGAAAACAAAATACTCTTTCAAGATAAAAATTTTCAAAAATTACTTTACTGAATAAACCAAGAGGATAACAATTAAAAAGTGCTTCTCTTCCACAGCTTTATTTCAGAAAATCTGCCCTTGGAATTATTTCTTTGAACAAGAGGCACTCAAGAGCCTGTATCGCTCACCTGGACCATGGCTGACATATATAAAAGGCATTTCCAATAGGAAAAACGAAAAATATTTAGCAAAATACTTTTTTTTTTTCTAAATTACAGTATTCTTGTTTGGTTTCCATAGCAACCGAAAGATCCACCATCCATTTCAACCCATAACAGAACACCATTCAAAAAAACTTTGGGCAGGGATTCCCCTTATAATTAAAGTAATACATAGTGCTGGAAACATGCAGACCACTTTTCAAATAAAATTCAAAAATTTGGGCAGAGGTTCCCCTTAAAATCAATAGGGCCAATGTAAAAACTATGTTCCAGATGGTGGCCATCTTGGATGATGTACGGACCTACCAGATACATTTTTTGGATGGGACCACCTAAGGACCATTGTGGCTTAGATTGGTTCTAATTGGACTAGTAGTTTCTGAGAAGATCTTTGAATGTATATTCCATAGGGTCCAATGTTAAAACTATGTTCCCTCTGGCGACCACCTTGGATGAGGTACAGACCTGCCGGATAACTTTTTCAGAAGGGACCATCTAATGACCATTGTGACTAAGTTTGGTTATAACTGGATGGGTAGCTTCTGAGAAAAAAATCTTTGAATGTCTTTCCCTTAGGGTCCAATGTTAAAACTATGTTCCCCGCTGGCGGCCATCTTGGATTAGGTACGGACCTGTTGGATACCTTTTTTGGAAGGGACCATCTAAGGACCATTGTGACAAAGTTTGGTTATAATTGGACAGGTAGTTTCTGAGATTAGAAGATCTTTGAATGTCTTTTCCATAGGGTCCAATGTTAAAATGTTAAAACTAAGTTCCACGCTGGCGGCCATCTTGGATTAGGTACGGACCTGTCAGATATCTTTTTTGGAAGGAACCATCTAAGGACCATTGTGACTAAGTTTGGTTATAATTGGACTGGTAGTTTCTGAGAAGATCTTTGAATGTGTTTACCCATAAGGTCCAATGTTAAAACTATGTTCCCCGCTGGCGGCCATCTTGGATGAGGTACGGACCTGCCGGATATCTTTTTTAAAGGGGACCACCCAAGGACTATTGTGACTAAATTTGGTTCCGATTGGCCCAGTGGTTTCAGAGGAGAAGATCTTTAAATGAAAAGTTTACGCCGGACGGACGTACGACGGACGACGTACGCCAAGTGATGGCAAATGCTCACCCTGGCATAGCCAGGTGAGCTAAAAATTGTCCAAGACCAAAAGATCATTGCAGAAGAAATCAATAAAAAGCCAAAGTCAAATTATCTCCCCTTTCCGGTGCCAGACAATAATGATATTTCATCTTGCACACCTCCAGATAGTGTCCTTCCATTGTCTTAAGTCTGATCAAAATCCTTCAAGGGGTTAAAGTGCAGATAACAACCCATTAACCTATGTCCTTAGTACGGCAAAGTTAGATGTAATAGGTCACCGTTGGATTGCCGCACTGTCTTCATAAGATTTTGACATAGAATATCGACCCTGCAAAAGCAACACAGATGCAGATGGAATGTCACGTTTACCACAGATTACCAACATCAAGGGTGCATCAGTTAAAGCTATCTGCAGCCAGATTCAACCTTACCCATATTCAGAGTCAATGGCATTGTCACCAGATGTAAAAGATGATTTACCAAACCTGGACACAATAACGACAATTAATATTAGGGAAGAACAACAGAAGGATCCAGATATTTGATTCTGGATAAGAACAGTCAGCAGGAAGGAGAGACCGAGAAAGCAGGATTTTATTCCATCACCTATAAATAACATCATGTTCAACAACCTTTCAAAGCTTGTGCTGAAGGATGGAATCCTTTTTAAAAAATATATCCAGATATATAATACTGTATCAAGTACCACATACACTACTGTCATTGTTTATTGTACATAACAACAGTCATTGTAAAATCCAAAATTGTGTGTACAAACTTTAAATGTACATTGTATATACAGTGAAACCTGTTTAATCCCAAACCTGAGTATTCCAACATCCTGTCAAATCCGACATAATGTTAATAATCCTAAAGATAGTGATTAGATACTTTTAAAACCTAAGTATTCCAACATCCAGTATAACCCGACACATTTTCATGGTCCAAAAGTGTGTCTGATTAGACAGCTTCCACTGTATATTGACTATTTGTAAGGATAAGTCTGAGGAAAAAAACCACTGACATAACTGTAAATTAATCTGAAAAGTTATTTTCACAAATATTATGGTTGTCAATGATTTATGTAATTACTTTCTTCATTCAAATTTAATTTTCTATACAACACCAAAACCTTGGAATCCTTCAGTGATAGCAGTCATCATACATTTATGCAAATAAAGCATGAACACCCAAAAGCTGCTTAGTCAGGGATTTGTTCAACCTTTGTTAATTTCATCCCTCAAGAAATTCTATGGCCGTCACCATAGCATCATTGAAAGATATGACGTGTCAGTATCCCAAATGAAAGTGGACATTTTCAGCTAGATTCACGTCTTCCCGGATTTGACTACCGACTTTGACATTTTCCCGGATTGAATCACCCACAGTGTGACGGGTGCTGTTAACAGAGCAGGACATGCTTATCCTTCCGGAGCACCTGATGTCACTCTCAGTTTCACTGGAGTTCACACTGTGAGTGCCTTTGTTCTGAATGTTGTGGTTTCTGGTTCCGTGCTTTGTGTCTGTCTGGCATCATTGTTTTTGTGTCTAACGTCATTGTTTTCTGTGTTCTCGTTTTTGCCCTGTCTTTGGACTTCGATTTTTGTGAATTTCGCCCCTTTGTTCCTTCGGTATTCTACTGCCGTTGTTTCTAAAACTACAATGAGTTAAAATGACCAAGTCCAGCATTGGAATCTGGACAAAATAACAAGAGGCTCTCAAGAGCCTGTATCACTCACCTGGACCATGGCTGCCATAGATAAAAGGCATTTCCAATAGGAAAAACGAAAAATAACATTTAGCAGAATACTTTTTTTTCTAAAATTACAGTATTCTTGTTTGGTTTCCATGGCAACCGAAAGATCCACCATCCATTACAACCCATAACAGAACACCATTCAAAAAAAATTTGAGCAGGGGTTCCCCTTATAATTAAAGTAATACATAGTGCTGAAATTAAAACATGCAGACCACTTTTCAAATAAAAATTCAAAAATTTGGGCAGAGGTTCCCCTTAAAATCAATAGGGCCAATGTAAAAACTATGTTCCAGATGGGGCCATCTTGGATGAGGTATGGACCTACCAGATACATTTTTTGGGTGGGACCACCTAAGGACCATTGTGGCTTAGATTGGTTCTAATTGGACTAGTAGTTTCTGAGAAGAAGATCTTTGAATGTATATTACATAGGGTCCAATGTCAAAACTATGTTCATGCTGGCGGCCATCTTGGATGAGGTACAGACCTGCCGGATACCTTTTTTGGAAGGGACCATCTAAGGACCATTGTGTCTAAGTTTGGTTATAATTGGACTGGTAGTTTCTGAGAAGAAGATCTTTGAATGTGTTTACCCATAGGGTCCAATGTTAAAACTATGTTCCCCGTCGGATGAGGTACGGACCTGCCGGATACCTTTTTAAAGGGGACCACCCAAGGACTATTGTGACCAAATTTGGTTCCGATTGGCCTAGTGGTTTCAGAGGAGAAGATCTTTGAATGAAAAGTTTACGCCGACGGACGGACGACGGACGGACTATGGACGACGGACGCCAAGTGATGGCAAAAGCTCACCCTGGCATAGCCAGGTGAGCTAAAAATGCAGAAGAACAAAATGCATGGGGAACTTCTCAGCTTGAATGAAAAGCACTGAGAGGTCCAGAAGGAGATACAGAAAATGCTACATAATTTCTATGCCATACAGACAGACTGAGGAATTACTCATGTACAGACAGGCAGATACAAGAAAAGTACAACATGGTTTTATGCTGCCCAGTAGCAGATCATGTTCCAGTAGTGATAAGAGAACTATCAATTAATAAGACAGGAAAGACTACTCTGGTTCCAATTTAATAACTGATTAAAGATTTTTTAATGAAAAGCTAACAGATAGATGAATAAAGAAGAATTGGACACTGAAGGCTAGTATACCTATCTTTACATAATATACCTCAATGAATGATTGAAATAACATTCAGATGAACAATTGTACCAATATATACATACTTAATATATATATATTTGTATGGTATACACAAGGATGCCCTTATAGACATATTTCTTACAAAATTTCCTGTTTATATAAAAGACAAAAAGTGTAAATGCTAAGGAGACAAAATTTCTCAAAATAACTTGAATCTCACAAGAGACAATAAATGCAGCCAATATTTAAGTTTAACATGTTGGTAATGAAACTATACATGCATATGTGCTTATCATAAAGATCAAAGGATTTCAAAATAACTAATAAAGCTTTGGTTGGAAATGTACAAACTGGTTTTATCATACTTTGGAAATGAAAAGCAAGAAAATCAAAATGGATCTGCAACATAAACTTTAACAAAAACACATATTGATGACTACTGATCAACAAAAATATACAAAAATTATCACAGCTTATCATATAACAACATGAGATCTTTATTTTATACTTGTATAAAAATAATATGTACATTATTGCAATGTTTAACCTTTTGATTTATTGTTATTTCAGCAAAATCTGGCTGATTTTCTAATTCTCTCAGGTCAACTAGTCCATGTATTTATTGTAATTTGACAACACTATAATATTTATGCAATTCTTAAAATATGATTGAATCTTTTATTGTATGGTATTAATGCCACTATCAGAAATTTTTCATTTATGTCATGATTGTCTATCTTGTATTGGACAATGACGCTACAGAATCCAGAGGAAACAGAGGATTTTCACTGACAAACCGTATCACTAATGGTTGCATCTTGAGTGCACTCACTTGATTTTTACAAAGAAATTGAAAGCTACAATGGTAGCTATCTAATACAGAAATTCTTTCATAAGATGTTAAAAAAGTCCCCAATCCCCTCTAAAAAAATCGTCAACATTGTAAAATTTATAAAAAAAATATGCAAGATCATGTGACTAGTAAATACAGGCCATGTAAGAAAGCTGACCATTATTTAGAACTGCAATTAATAGAAGAATTAACTGGCAATATTAACCAACAAACCACTCAGTTAGGTCAACCAAAGCACATGTATTTCTTTTAGCAAATGATTTATGTAATTACTTTCTTCATTGAACTGAATTTTCTATACAAAGCCAAAACCTTCGAATCCCTCACTGATACATTCAATACATTTATGCATATGGTCCATGGTTACGTAGGTTGGAAGGCAGAGCTAGTTAAATGTCTCTAGACAAAACCAAAACCTTGGAAACCTTCAGTGATAGCTGTCATCATACATTTATGCATTTGGTCCATGGTCGTGTATGTTGGAAGGCAGAGCTGGTTAAAACTGAAAAGAAAATTTAGTGAAATGTGTAGTAATTGATCAATGACAGGAGAAAATTTTAATGGTAACAAAAAAAAATCTAAAGATGTCCAAGTCCTGAGACATAAACATAGAAAGCAGCCACAGCCTGCTAAGCTCACCTCATTGCATAGCATTGTAAACATGTCAGTAAACAAGAATGATATATAATCATTCTTTTTAATAGATTCAGTCATGCATAAAGTGTAGTTCACAAACTGCATGCAAAGCATTCACTGCAACTGTCAATCCAATATGCATCATGCATACCAATATAGTTGATATGGGACATGTAAGTGAGTGGGAATGGACTTTAACCATTCTACTTAACCAAGTTGCTCATGTGTAAAATGTAGGTCACAGACAGCATCCGAAGCATGCATTGTTGTTGTCATCCCAAAATACATCATACATACCAATATGGTTGATGTGAGACATGTCAGTAAATGGGAATGGACTTTAACCATTCTACCTAACCAAGTCGCTCATGCGTAAAATGTAGGTCGCAGACAGCATCCGAAACATGCATTGATGTTGTCATCCCAAAATGCATCATACATACCAATGTAGTTGATGTGTGACATTTCAGTAATTGCGAATGAACTTAATAAACCATTCTACCTAACTAAGTTGCTCATGCGTAAAATGTAGGTCACAGACAGCATCTGAAGCATGCATTATTATTGTCATCCCAAAATGCATCATACATACCAATATAGTTGATGTGTGACATGTCAGTAAGCGGAAATGGACCTTAACCATTCTACCTTACCAAGTCGCTCATGCGTAAAATGTAGGTCACAGACAGCATCTGAAGCATGCATTGTTGTTGTCATCCCAAAATGCATCATACATACCAATATGGTTGATGTGGGACTTGTCAATAAGCAGGATTGGACCTTACCCATTCTACCTAACCAAGTCCCTCATGCCTAAAATGTAGGGCACAGACAGCATCCGAAGCATGCATTGTTGTTGCTATCCCAATATGCATCATACTTACCAATATAGTTGATGTGTGACATGTCAGTAAGCGGAAATGGTCTTTAACCATACTAACTAATCAAGTCGCTCATGCGTAAAATGTAGGTCAAGGACAGCATCCGAAGCATGCATTGTTGTTGTCAGCAGGAATAGGACTTTAACCATTCTTCCTAACAGGACGCCGATGCAGACACCGAGGCTAAGGGTATTACATAAACCCAATCACTTCGTGAGGTGAGCTACCAAAGGGACATAGTATAACACCAAAGTAAGAGATTAAGGGAAGAAGCTAACTGTTACCTGAAACTGGTCGCCAGCTGTTTGTGAGATTGTTAATGGTTAAAACCATATTACAACCTTGTTCCTCTTATTCAACACTTTTTTAAACCCCCACTTTGGCAGGCAGTATATAGTTATCATGGTGTACATTCGTCCATCTGTTCGTTCGTCCGTTTGCAATAGGGGTACACACATTTAGTGGCGACAACTCCTTCTAAATCACTTTGTTAAATTCACTGAAATTTCACAGAATGTTAAAATCTGGATTTTTTTTCTGTAATCTATTGGGGGAGGAGGAGGGGGGTATCACAGTTTTTCTAGTTCTTGTTTGCAATAGGATGAAAATATTCTAAGAGTAATGGAAATACTCTTTTAAAAAATAGATTTAGTACCACCTTTTTTTATCTATAAATACTTACCCTTCTGATAAAATATGTGACAAAATTCCCAGCCATTGTAAATGGATAATTAATTGTTGTAAAAACTAAGTCTTGGATTCCAATACGACCTTTACAACTATCTAATAAGTAAAATAGATCTCATTTTATAAAATTATATCATTTTGTTCAATTGTAACCACAAATCGTATCTTCATTAAAGAATAAACTTACCATGTATGAGCAGTGGGTAAACTGTTTATAGAATAGGATGTAAATGATATTTGAAACTTTGGTTCTAAATCGGAGAAACCTCCAGGTGGGAGTTGTGAGCTTCCAGTTGTAAACTGTAGTAATCTGGCCATCTGTTCATCTGTAAAACTGGCAACAATAGCCCAAAACCATTCCAGTAACTGAAATAGAAATTAATTTTATAGCATATAACACAAACAATAACAATAGACCAAAACAATTCAAGTAAATTAACTTAAAATTATAACACAAACAATGTGGCCTGAGGGTACAACAATAGCCCAAAACCACTCCAGTAACTGCAATAAAAATTAACTTTATAACATATAACACAAACAACATGTCCAAGTTTCATATCAATTGGATGTTAACTTTTCAAGTGATCACCAGGAAACCAATTTTCCCCTGAAATGTTCAGCCTATTTTCAGTCACTGCAACCTTGATCTTTGACCTATTTTCTCCAAAATAATTAAGGTTCCTCCCCTCTTGGTATCTAACAACATATCCTAGATTCAGTTCAATTGGATGAAAAATTTTCGCGTTATCCAGAAACCAAATTTTTTTTGTTAATTTTCAGTCTATTTTTGGTCACTGTGACCTTGACCTTTGACTTACTCACTCCAAAATGAAGAGAGTTCCTATTCTCCTGGTACCCAACAATATATCAAAGTTTCATTTCAATTGAATGTAAACTTTTTGAGTTATCATCCAGCAACCAAATTAATCTAAAATTTTCAGTCTTTATTGGGTCACTGTGACCTTGACCTTTGACCTATTTTCTCAAAAAACAAAACGGTTCCCCCCTTCTGGTATCCAACAACATATCCAACTTTGGATTGAATGTAAACTTTCTGAGTTATCATCCGGAAACCAATATTTAACGCCCATCCACACAAACAAATGCATGCCCTCCCACCCGCAACACCAAACCAATAGCCAAGTTCAATTTGTTGCAACTCTGTTAAAAAATTGGTATTGTACAGTGAAACCTGTCTAAACTGAACCCCTTTGGGCCTGAAAAATTTGTTCGGTTAACACAGGTTCAAAATACATAGAATTTGATACAAAGGGTCTTCACATCAGGTTTGGTTTAGACAGGTTTTTGGTTTAGTCAGGGTTTGGTTTAGACAGGTTTCACTGTATTTTAAATAAGCCTGGGGTGCATTAATGAAGTTGTACTGAATATTGTGTAAATATTTCATTAATATCAAATATGACTTGAGAAAGTTATTTAATCTCATAAAAACTTTAACATTTGGGTAAACAAGATTGCTACGCGTAGCTATGTCCCCCGCCGCTGCAGTAAAGTCGATAAAGTACTGTTTCTCATGTACAATTTTGCGAATCAAATTGGCGGCAGGATATGATCAACTGCATAAGGTGGCAAACAGCAAAGCAAAATTTGAGCAAAATCCCTTAACTGGATTATGACGAGATGTGTCCACAAAGTCTTCCTATGTTGTAGTATAAATTAAGTCGATAAAGTTCCATAACTCCCACAAAATTTGACGAATCAAAATGGGGATGGGATATGATCTAGTACTAATGGTGGCTAACAATCCTGTAAAATTTGAATAAATTTTGACCAGCGGTTTCTGAGGAGTTGCGTCCACAAGATTTGCCATTGTATAACAATGTGGAAATAATCAAAGTCCCATAACACCAACAAAATTTGACGAATCAAAATGGGGATGTGATATGATCTAGTACTAATGGTGACTAAGAATCCTGTAAAATTTGAATTAATTCTGACCAGCGGTTTCTGAGGAGTTGCGTCCACAAGATTTTCCATTGTATACCAATGTGGAAATAATCAAAGTCCCATAACTCCCACAAAATTTGACAAATCAAAATGGTGATGCGATATGATCTAGTACTAATGGTGACTAAGAATCCTGTATAATTTGAATGAATTCTGACCAGCGGTTTCTGAGGAGTTGCGTCCACAAGATTTGCCAATGTATAACAATATGGAAATAATCAAAGTCCCATAACTCCCACAAAATTTGACGAATCAAAATGGGGATGGGATATGATCTAGTAGTAATGGTGACTAACAATCCTTTTAAATTTGAATGAATTCTGACCAGCGGTTTCTGAGAAGTTGCGCCCACAAAAAACGTGACACATGGACGGACGGACGCAGACCATTACCATGTCCCTCCGTCACGTTGCGGCGGGAGACAACAAAATGTACCAATGACATTGCAATCTATTGTCAGTATGTCTTGCTTTTCCTATGGGCAAGACAAAAATAGGATATCCTTTGTGATGTTACATTTATCAGTGACATATTTTCTGAAAACACTGACATTGTTTGTACTAGCTATTATCTGCTCTGAAAATTTTGGATATGTCCTTAAACTAGACATGTATAAGTTGGGCTCATAAGGTTGTCCATGCATTACATCAGTTTATAAATATCTTTACTTTAGTTCCTATAAATTCTCCTGATACTATAGCATGATTCTTAAAATCTGTGAAGCTGTAATTATCTGTTCCACACATTAGTAACTGAAACAGTGAAAAATACATATAATCACATAAAAAATAACAACTATAATAACTGTTTGTGTATCATTAATTTTCATTTAACTAAAAATTTCACAATCAAAACAAACATTTACATAGATCTTTCAACTTTATACAACATTGTACATCTTCCAAGTAAAAAAATACTGAGAAAAAACACATATTGATGTAGAAAATACAATTGTGCGGGTTGTACTTATATTTCAGCTTTAGACTTTAATGCAGACTTTCAACAAGTTACTCATATATGAAATGTAGTTCAAAGTGACTTAATTTTTATACTATGAAAGGACGATCTGATAAAAAGATTTTCATACTGACAGTTCCAGAATTCCTGGACTTAAATGCAAACTTTAAGCTGAGTCACTCTAATTTCCATAATTTTAACATGATATCCAAGCTCCATGTATAAACAAAAGCACACCTATCTATACAGAGCTGCAAAGGGGGTTTGGGTTCCAAGAGTGAGACGGAGGACATGTTAGGGAAAAGCCACAAGATTTTTTTCAAAGATGCAAAGTGGTGCATTCTGAGAGCATTTGAACCATTAAAATGGTCATAGCAAGTAAATTTGAAACCAAATTTTTCATTAGAAAGGGGAAAAGTTGTTTTACTTATGGGTCTTTAGTAGAAAATGAACCAGTAGTATGAAAGAATGTGCATAACTACCCCTGATTCCTTGTTTTCTTATTATAACTAGAGGATGAATCAAATTGGAATTTCAGTAATGATATTTGTGTCTGTAAGGCACATATGATCCCTCCGCTAATCACGTTACTCTAGGAGTTGCACAGATAAACTATGTACCCTCTATTACTAAATCACCAAAATTAAAAGTTTAACAATGTATATTTTTGTAAACTAGAGCTGTCACCGAATGGCAACCAATTATGCCCCTGCCTATTGAACCCTGAATCAATATGGCAAGTGCAAATTTAAGCGTGTGTTGACACAATACAAGTGTTGACATAGTACATGTATGGACACAATTATATGCGCCTCCTTTTCCCAAAATATATAAAAGGGATGTTCTGAGCCCGAAAATTATTCTATGGGCACTAGACAATCTTCTTGTAAAGTTTCATCCATTTTGAGGCACTTTAAATTTTCCCACCTTTTTCCAGTTTCCATAGCACTGCAGCCACTTTGAAAATTCTGAGACCCAAAATCATTTCTATGGGTGCTAGACATCCTTCTTGTAAAGTTTCATCTAATTGAAGCACTTTGAACTTTCCTGCCTTTTTTTCAGTTTCCATGACAACTGCGGCCTTGTGTGTGCACATCTACTTATTGTAAGTTAGATTCCTTTGAAGTAGTTGGAATTTGTTTGCAAACTTTCTAAAAAACATGAAAAGTGATTTTCATTCGTACAGATGGACAGATGGACGCATTGACGAACAGACGGACAGACAAGGGTAAAACAATATGCCCCCCGACTTTTCGTCGAGGGGGGCAAAAAAAAAAATTGAACAGAAATCATACCACATGCACATCTTCAATAAAGGTACAAATGAACTGCAAAATTTAAGGCTTCGTAGCATCAAAACTGTTGTTGAGGAGTTGTTTGGATAAACTGTGTACCCTCCATTAATGATTCCCCAAATAAATGACTAAGTTCAACAATATATATTTTTTCCAAAAATGCATCAAAATCAAAATCCTTCCCACATGCTCATCTTAAATATAGGTACAAATAATCTACAAAAATAAAAACTTCCTAGCATCAAAACTGTAGGAGGAGTTGTGAGGACAAACTATGTACCCTCTAATACTAAATCACCAAAAAATGACTAAGTTCAACAATGTATAATTTTGACAAAAATTTACCGAAATCAAAATCCTATCCACATGCACATCTTCAACATAGGTATAAATGATCTCCAAATAAAAATGTCCTAGCATCAAAACTGTAGGAGGAGTTGCGCGGACAAACCATGTACCCCACTTGGACAGACAGACGGACTGACAGGGTAAAACAATATGCCCCCGACTTATTGTCGCGGGGGCATAAAAGGTCATTTTTCTATTTGAAATCTATTTTTCTCAAAAATTTAAAAGAGACGAAATCACGCTCTCACGCTTTAAAAGCGTGACATTGAAAGGGGTGAGCGTGAGAGCGTGATTTCATCTTGGAAAGAGTGATTCTCATGCAGAAAGCGTGAGACTTGACAGGTCTGACTATATAAAATACATTCAAGATGAAGAACAATAAAAGCATTGTTCCATTGCTTGGATTTACCATTTATTTGTAGACACTTTGTCTCATATGCATTCACGCCATATGCTTTGATGAGGGAGGTTGTAGGAGGTCTCATCCGGGAATCCTGACATCGTGAACTTAAAAAAAACCAGGTTCTTTTCCTGAAAAAAACTTGGAACCACTTTAATTTTGATCTGGAGGCACCCTAGTAAATTCTCGGTGTTTTCACTCTGATCAGACCAGAGTATTTTGTAACAGAGAAACGTACCCTGTGGGTACTGAAATAAGGTGTATTTGGGCACTGACCATTTGAAATTCAGAAGAGGATGAGCTCTGACAGGCACTCCAATTATAAAAATAATCTGGTTCTCAACCTAGTAATTAGAGAACAATAAGGATTATGTTCAGTACATTTTCCTTGCATAATATATAAGGGAAAAATCCTTACTTCAGTGAAAATGGCAGTCACCCCTCAGAAAATCAATAGTCCATACCTTAATGCTCCATTCCATTAGGGAACAATCACAATCGTTTGATTCTGAGGGGACATGACAAAGTTTGTCGAGTCAGAATATCTATTTCCTAAAATTTGCAGGTCAGAAAATTTATTTATATTTTCAAACACTTAATGGCAAAACTATTTATTCTAACTTTACCATATTGTATGTGGAATTCTGGGGTTAGATTATTTATTTATTCACAAGGAAGTGAAGGCAAGAATATTTTATTTCACTTTATTCTGGCCACAAGAAATATCTCCCCCCACACACACACAAAGAATAAAATGGTCATCACCTTATTCCATTTCTGTCAATATTTTGTATCTTGCACTTAGCATTTTAGAAGTTTCATGAAACATACATGGACTTTGGCATATTTAATATTTGTAAATAAATTTTTCAAAGCCAGGAGCAAACATAGAAATAGGCGACCTTGCACGGTAACGGCAACATGCTACCAGGTAACATAAATAATTTCAATGGAAGATGGTCATTGATGCCGAAAAGTTCAAGTTTGTCTCTGGACAGGACTCTCCCTGCTTACAAATTTTTTAATTTCTAGTAACCTTGAAACTCTAAATTTAAATTTCCATGTTAAGCGTGATATCACAACCGGAAGAAATTACTGTAACTCTTAAAACTATATTTATTTTTAGAACTCGTGTCTCCCTTTCATAGACAATTAATATTTAGTAAACAATATCCATGCAAAATATTCCAACCTTTTCAAGAACGTGGAGGTGACAAAATGGTAAAACTGCAAACTGCAGCAGGTATGTGATTACATCTTTTGATAAACTGATAAGGTCCTTTCGAACACGTTGTTGACTTTGTTTACATTTATCAACATTTTCATGAATGTATCAATACACTTATATGTATAATTTACATTTTGGCAAAAGTAAATAAATGTGTTTCGATGGGATATTACACTGTCAGAACTTTCAAATGAGAGATGCCTGTAATAGAATTTTAGATTTTAAGGGAACGTTTTTATGTTGATGGCCATAATGTACACATGACTATTTTGCACCGTATGGTGAACTGGAAATCCAGTGCTTATTGTGGCTGGGGTTCTTCTTGTGACTTCCTTGATTGGCCACCTTCAGGGCTTGGATATCTAACGATAAGTATATATATGCATCTAGATGCATAAAATAATAATGAAACCCTTATTAACAGTGCATCTATTTCTTGAATTCCATAGCTTAAAAACTTCAAATCCCGGCATTCCAAAACAGGTCCCCTCTATCTTGTTTATTCAAATATATATATATGAACTTAAACTCTTTAATGTATGGATAAAGAAACAGACAAATGAACAGAAGAAACACTATGTTCTCTCCAAAACTGTTGGACTTGACAGTAATCACTAATATAGATGTCTATATAACAGAAACTGAGAAATTTTATACAGATCAGATGAATCACACAAGAGAAGTGGTTGCAACTTATGTAGTACTTTAGTCATGACTCAATAGAATTACAAAGTGTTATCCCCTGCTGAAAAAATCTCAATTAGTTAAATCATTCACCAACATACTGGTACACATTCAAATGGTATAAAGTTAGAGTTGAAAAAGTTTTATGTGGATCATCGCCTACTGCAGGAGGCAGACTAGATGACAGCTTTAGTAGCTCAATGAGAAACATCAGTCAGTTGTCTCCCTGTACCAAGTTAGTTATATATATATAGTTAGAAGGGAGATCATTTTAACTTAAATATCAAAAGAAGGTATTGATATGCTAATTAAAATCATCTCCACTACTAACTTGGTAAAGGGAGATAACTGACCAATGTTTCTCATTGTTTCTGACAGTCATGAAAAAATAAATAGATTAAGAACAATTACTAACTCCTCTCTCACAATTAATAATTCAGGTAAAAATTACCTTCATTTACTTTAGAAGACCGATTCATCACTAAAGGGAGGCATTTTAACGCCTTTAAATGCCATAGGCCATATTTCAATGCAAACTGGCACCAAAGACTGTGTCGGTGTGCATAGAGTCAGCTATAGGGTTTGGGTAACCTTAATATGAGATGGTCCCCTAAAAGAAATGAAGCTTCTAAATGCACAATATCAACAATTTTATGTAATTACCTCAAGTTCATTTTCATCAAATATACTGAGCAGATTATCAGAAATAATTGAGTTAAGTCCCTTGAGAAAATGATCTACTTCCTCTTTTACACACGTGACTAGTTTATATTGAGCAAGACTGTTTAAGTAATAAATCTTGTTGTCATTGGTTACTTCCATCTTTGAGCCATTAGGTATAAGATCCATCACCTGTAAAATATTCATCACTGATTTATTTGTGTTGGTTAATAAACATCAATAAAACTGTATATGTCAATTCAAATCTATTGAACTCTTGAACTCATCCTTTTTTGTATTTTTTCATTTACATCTACCAGAACTATTTTACATTATTATAATGACACCTAATCCAACTTGGCTAGTTAAAAAAAAGCTATCACATTTTACTCCTTAAACTTGAAGAATTTGCCAAGTAATGTAGATTTGTGCTCGATGTTTAATGCCATGTGTTAACTTGTTTACATCCTTAGTAAAAATCGGTGTTGTTATAAATGTGTAAAAACTGTACATCTTTTATCCCAATAAATGAGCACATACAGTACATTTATTATCCAAATCAATGTGGTTTACAATGTGTTCATTCTTCACATTAAATAAATGTTTAAAGATTTATACATTCTAAACCTTATCAATACATTTGCATATGTTTTTTAACTAAGTTTTTAGTACTGTTTGTGTTATGATTTGATACCACATCTGCATTTGGCTTCATCATAAATAACCTATATGTTTAGATAGTGCAATAAAACCATTCTCTAGTCTGATATAACTAAAGCTATCAGCAAGGTCTGAGTTATACCCCATTTGGCATATTGAAAGTATTTAGGCCCAAATAAAATAAAAAGTCTAATTATCTGCCCTTTGTGGTGTCAGACAATAATTTTATCTTTCAAGCACATCTTCATATTGTGTCCTTCGATCATGACAGCTTCCATGAAAATCCATCCAGTGGTAAAAGAAGAGCTGTGCTTACGAGGTTATCTATGCATAAGTAAAAGCCCTTAATGGTGTAGGACAATAATTATGTTCCTTCATGCACATCTGTAAATTGTGTTCTTCCTTTTTGTAATGTTTCATCAAAATCCTTATAGTGGTTTAAGAGGAGTTGCACTTATGAGGTAATTTTTGTAGAAGGAATCAATGAAAAATCAAAGTGAAATGATCTCCCCTCATGGTGTCAGACAATGATCATATTAATTCATGCAAATCTGCATTTAGTGTCCTTCCTTTGTATTTAGTTTTATCAAAATCCATCCTATGTTTTAAGAGGAAATGCCCTTATCATGTAAGTGTTAACAAAGATACAGACAGACGGACCAACAGACTGGGTGATTCCTATATAATTCCAATTGATATTGCAACGTCCAATTTCATTGGTCAACGTCATGAACAACAACGAAGTTATTTTCTCGATAAACTTTTCTTGCCCATTAATATGCTCCAAGGAAAATAGTGCAGTATATGGTGACGTCAAATTCAGTGAAAACATAGTTTTAATTTCAAAGAATTGGAATTATTTCACTAACAAACTTTACATAAAGTCCTTTGGACTTTATCTAGTTTGTGAGTGAGTCGGCCGCGTTTACACATCCATAAACTCCTCAAAAATGACTTTTATTCCTATAATATCCCCTCACTTTGTTTGCTGGGGGGCATAAATGTGCAAAAGATGAAAATGCGGCACTTGCGGTACTGTCACACTATAACTCAATGTGTGTGGATGTGTGAGAATATATATGTGCTGGTATGTGTTGTTAAAGTTAGTAGCAGGTTCTTAACATCCAACGTTCAAATCAACACACATAGGATATATTGGAGAATTCTGAACATGCTCAAAATTTCCAATGTTTACTTACACGCTGTCATGCAAATATTCGAAGAATGTCCAGATGTGTTTTATACACAACCTGTGCGCAATATGCAGTAGTTTCAAGCATGTTATTTCAAACTTGTACAAAACACACACCCAGCATCCTTGTAACTAACCAGCAACATATAAACCAGTGTTTCAAAAAAAATGAAAGGTTATAAAACCAATAAAAATCCTTAGTCTATGACAGTTTCCTCTGGGAAGTAGGTCACTGAATTATTCCATCATTAGACTGACTTCGTTGACTTGAAATTAACCTTTTAATTTCTTGTTTCTTACCCTGCCTGCAATCTATTTGTTTTTCAGTTGCATTTCTATCACTGTCTCTTTTTGATTATGACCATTATGACAGAAATAAACTGATCTATGAAAGATCATCAAAATGAGGTCTTTCACAGTGACTATGCAGATATTTGATGTATGGCAGAAAAAATGTTGAGCACTGGACATACATCAAGTAAGCTGGTAAAACACTTTTGACATTGCCATATGCTGTTACACATTTTGTAATTAGTAAAGTGCATTGTAGCCTATAAATCTATCTTTATGAATGTGTTCAACATGAAAATTTCTACAATTTCTGAAATTCTACTGCATGTACTAACATTTTCATAAAAACTCTTGAACACTGGTTGGCTCTGATCAACTGATACATAAATAAATATTACCTTTGAAATATGACCTTCTGAGTATTCTTCCTCTGAAAATGTTAATTCCATATCTTCTATACTATTTTCTTCTATATACTTTATTTTTGATTTATATAATTCAGGATCATCTGTTTCAAAATACTGAAAAAAATAATTGCTCTATAGTGATAGTGGAGTTTTGAGGAAAAAAAGCATGATCATCAATTTTGGCAACAATTTGTAACAATCTATTTTCATAAATGCACAATGAATGGTAAAAACTTGCATATGATCTGTACTTGAAAAAAAGCCACATTTAATATAGATGACAATATCAACAAAGAAGGTGCACACTGATTGTTGTTCTTCATCTTGATTATCCCTTTTTTCTGAAGAAAATGCAGGGATATTGTTTTGGTCCCGTCCGTCTGTCTGTCCATTAGATGAACCTTGTCAGTGGAACTCCTCCTACATTTTTGGATTTAGTGTTTTAATTTTGTTATAGAATTGTTGCACGTATGCTGCAGATGTGCAATAAGCTTTCGGATTTTTGATATCGGTCTTGGTGCAAACAAGAGGCCCCAAGATGTCTATTATATATATATGTGAGCTTGACAGTGGAACTCCTCCTACATTTTTGGATTTTCGTGATTTAATTTTGTTATAGAATTGTTGCATATATACTGCAGATGCGCAATAAGCTTTCGGATTTTTGATATTGGTCTTGGTGCAAACAAGAGGCCCCAAGATATCTATTATATGTATGTGATCTTGTCAATGGAACTCCCCCTACATTTTTGGATTTAGTGCTTTAATTTTGTTACAGAATTGTTGCATAAATGCTGCAGATGCGCAATAAGCTTTCGGATTTTTGATATTGGTCTTGGCGCAAACAAGAGACATCAAGATGTCTATTATATGTATGTGATCTTGTCAATGGAACTACCCTACATTTTTGGATTTAGTGTTTTAATTTTGTTATAGAATTGTTGCATAAATGCTGCAGATGCGCAATAAGCTTTCCGATTTTGGATATTGGTCTTTGTGTAAACAAGAGGCCCAAAGATATCTATTATATATATTTCAGCTTGTCTGTGGAACTTCTACATTTTTGGATTTATGGATTTAATTCGTTATAGAATTGTTGCACATAGTCTGAAGATGTGCAATGAGCTTTGAGTATTTTGATTCCAGTTCCAACTCTGGTAAATTTCCTGAAAATGTCAAAGACTCATTTTTTTTTAATCTTTTAGCATATAATTTCATATTTTTGGGAAGTGTTTGGAAAAAAATAAAGTTCTGAATACTTAGAATTCAAAAATGTGATTCCATTTATGGTAAATATCCTGAAACTCTCAAATACCACTTATTATTTGGAATTCTACCTAGCAAAGATACTTTTAGAATTTGCTTCAATTAGGAAAAACATTTTCACCAGATTGATTTCCAAAATATCTGATTCCATTTTTGGTTAACTTCCTGAAAGTCTCTAAGACCACTTATTTTTGGAATGTCTACCCCAGCAACATTATATCCTTTTATTCCTTTTTAGTAAAAATATTTACTGGATAATTTGATTTCCAAAATATTGAGAAAACTGTGCTTAGGGTCTGCAACAACTGTTTTCCATGTCAAACAGGGCAGTGCGGGGATGGACATCATTTCTGATGGCGCCACTTCTAGTTTGGTTTTAAATAACAAAATAAACAATAACATAAAATCAGTTTTTAGGGCAGCATCTGACTACTTGATGAATACGAAAGGGGACTAACAGTCCACCAGCAGAGGCATTAACCAAGTGGTAATATATGAATAAAGGGCTACGCCGAGCGCAGCATGATACGACCGCAGCATGTCGATCACTGAAATTTCAACAAAAGTAGTTCAAAGTGAATGTGGACACAGTAAAGAGCCTGACACAATAATTAGGTGGACACAAAAAGAAGCTTGACACAGTTATTAGCTGGAAACAAACTACAGAAAAAATTAACCCTTTTGATCACTTATTGATAAAAAAAACTGTAAAAGTTATGCAAAATATGTTACTACAGTCAACTCCATTTAATTGCATACCTCTTAATAGCATATTTCTCTTAATTGAATACAATTCTGCTGCACAAAACCATTTACTATATGCTTCTTTATTATTTATTCCTTTTAATTGCATATTGAATAGTTAAGAAATTCCTGTTAATTGAATAGTTTCATTTTCAAATCAAGACATGTTTTGCGAAATTTAACATCAAAAGTATATATTTTTTAGCAAATTATTCTGAAAAAAAAAACAAATTAAAATGAGATATCTAATTATGAAATGTCAAATCAATTAATAATTTTGTAAAAGCAGACTGTAATATCTGTGTTTGTTTAATAATTTGACACTTTTCAAGTTAATTGACATGTTTTTACAGCAAGATTGAAAACTCCTCTTAAAAGAATATTCCTGTTAATTGCATATTTTTTTCTGACAAATAAGGTATGCAATTAACAGGAATCCATTGTATCAACTAACACTTTACATCCATAGAAATAAAAAAAAAAATCCTCGAAATCTGATGAAAAATAAAGATTTGACATATTTAGAAAAATTGCCATTTTTGCCCCTTTGACCCCTTGTAGCTTGAAACGGTATATGCCACGCCAAATCCGTTGACATACCTCTGAAAGCTTAGATCAAGAGGAATCCAAAGAAAACAAAGAAAACAAGAGCTGTTCCCCGAATGGCAGCCAAATATACCCCCCGCTCATTGAACCCTGAATCGATATGGTAAAAGCAAAATTAAGTTGGTGTGGACACAATACAGGTGTGGACACAGTACAAGTGTGGACACAATACAAGTATGGATACAAGAAAGAACTTTTCACAAGGGTTCCAATGAAAACACTCTGTCTAAATCAGACAAATATAAAATTCACTTTTTTTTCAGCCTATTTGACATTTTACACATCTACATATAGTGTTCTTCCTTTGTCTAAAGTTTCATCAAAATCCTACAAGTGGATTAAGAGGAGTTGTGTGTACGAGGTAACATAGGGAATCAATGAAAACTCAAAATCAAATTATCTCCCCTTCCTGGTTTCTGACAATAATTATATTCCTTCATGCACATCTCCATATAGTGTTCTTACTTTGTGTAAAGTTTCATTGAATTCCTTCAAGTGGTTTAAGAGGAGTTGCGCTTACGAGGTAACCCAAACATGGTGAATCAACGAAAAGTCAAAGTCTGATTATCTCCCCTTCCTGGTTTCAGACAATAATTATATTCCTTCATGCACATCTCCATATAGTGTCCTTCCTTTGTGTAAAGTTTCATCAAAATCCTTCCAGTGGTATAAGAGGAGTTGCACTTACGAGGTAATCCATACAGACGGAATCAACGAAAAGTCAAAGTCGAATTACCGTATCTCCCCTTCCTGGTTTTGGACAATCATTATATTCCTTCATGCACATTTCCATATAGTGTTCTTACTTTGTTTTAAGTTTCATTAAATTCCTTCGAGTGGTTTAAGAGGAGTTGCGCTTACGAGGTAACCCATACATGGGGAATCAATGAAACGTCAAAGTCCAATTATCTCCCCTTCCTGGTTTTGGACAAAAATTATATTCCTTCATGCACATCTCCATATAGTGTCCTTTCTTTGTGTAAAGTTTCATCAAAATCCTTCAAGTGGTTTAAGAGGAGTTGCACTTAAGACATAACCAATAAATAGGGAATCAATGAAAAGTCAAAGTCGAATTATCTCCCCTTCCTGGTTTCGGACAATAATTATATTCCTTCATGCACATCTCCATATAGTGACCTTTCTTTGGTTAAGTTTCATCAAAATCCTTCAAGTGGTTTAAGAGGAGTTGCGCTTAAAANAAAGTTCTGAATACTTAGAATTCAAAAATGTGATTCCATTTATGGTAAATATCCTGAAACTCTCAAATACCACTTATTATTTGGAATTCTACCTAGCAAAGATACTTTTAGAATTTGCTTCAATTAGGAAAAACATTTTCACCAGATTGATTTCCAAAATATCTGATTCCATTTTTGGTTAACTTCCTGAAAGTCTCTAAGACCACATATTTTTGGAATGTCTACCCGGCAACATTATATCCTTTTATTCCTTTTTAGTAAAAATATTTACTGGATAATTTGATTTCCAAAATATTGAGAAAAACTGTGCTTAGGGTCTGCAACAACTGTGCGGGGATGGACATCATTTCTGATGGGGCCACTTCTAGTTTGGTTTTAAATAACAAACCAGAGGCTCCCAGGAGCCTGTATTGCTCACCTGGCTTTCAGTTGCCAAAATCAAGATATACAAATGAACTTCAGTCCCTCAAACTTTGGTAGTTCAAACACCACCAATATCTTGAACTGTATTTTAAGTCTTATCATGTTTTACTATATTTCTTTGTTGAGCTTTTTTGACAAAAATGTTCTTGCTAAGGACCACTTTTGACACATGTTTTGAAGTTGAGACATCATTTTGTAAATGGAAGTCAACAACAATTTTCAACACCATATTTTTAAGTTACGACATCAATATCTATTTGGAAACCAAATTTCATTGAAAGCAGACTATGTTCAATTTTTCTGCCCTTTTTTGTGGCCATTTTAAATATGGCGCTCAACAGACAATTTTCAAATCCAGTTTTGAAGTCCCAACATCAATATCTATTTGGAAACCAAATTTAATTGAAATCAGACAATGTTGAATTTTCCCATCTTTTATGGCGGTCAACGAACAATTTTCAACACCAGTTTTGAAGCTTGTTTGGGGGGGGTCCCAATATCCCATATCCCAGTAAGTCTGGACTAAAATATCCCTTTGAAAATTGAAGATATCCCATTAATTATTGAAATATCCTGTTTTCCGTAGTCAAAATATCCCATATCCCAGTACTTTTTGTCCCAAATATCCCGTATCCCATTAGCAAAAGTCGTAAATATCCTGTATCCCAATATACCCTAAACAAGCCTCAGTTTTGAAGTCGCAACATCAATATCCACTTCGAAACCAATTTCATTGAAATCGGACAATGTTGAATTTTCCTGCCTTCTTTGGCAGCCATTCTGAAAATGGCTGTAGGCGAACAAATTTTAACAGAAGTTTTAAGTTGCGACATCAGTAACTATTTGGTAACCAAGTTTCATTGAAATCGGACAATGTTGAATTTTCCCGCCTTTTTTGGTGGCCATTTTGAAACTGGCAGTCAACAAACAATTTTCAAATCCGGTTTTGAAGTGGGAACATCAATATCTATTTTGAAACCAACTTTCATTGAAATCGGACAATGTTGAATATTCCCGCCTTTTTTGGCAGCCATTTTGAAAATGGCAGTAAATGAACACTTTTCACCAACAGTTTTGAAGTTGCAACATGAATATCTATTTGGAAAGCAACTTTCATTGAAATCGGACAATGTTGAATTTTCCCGCCTTTTTGGCAGCCATTTTGAAAATGGCAGTCAACAAACAATATTTAACATGGGTTTTGAAGTTGCAACATCAATTCCTATTTGGAAACCAAATTTCATTGAAATCGAACAATGTTGAATTTTCCCGCCTTTTTTTGGTGGCCATTTTGAAAATGGCGGCCAACAAACAATTTTAAACACCAGTTTTGAAATCCACACATCATGGCAAATATTTTATCAATTTACACTTAACCTTCATCTTCTATAGTTTTGGAAATAAAAGACAAAAATATGAAAATTTTGAAAATTCGGTGAAAAAAGGGCAATAACTCCTACAAGGGATTTTTGATTTTTTTCAAAATTTCAGGGTTTGTTGATCTTCACATGCTAAACCTTTTCGCAATATACACTTGACCTCTATCTGTTACACTTTTTGAAATAAAAAATAAAAAATGCACAAATTTGAAAAATTTTATGGAAAAAGGGCAATAACTCCTAGACAGGTTTTCAGATTTTCTTCAAAATTGCAGGGCAGGTAGATCTTGCTTTGCTGATCATTTTCACCCGTATCAGATTTTAAATATCTGTAACGGTTTTTGAGTTATTTGCTAAAAACAGCAATTTACCCCTATGTTCTATTTTTAGTAACAGCGGCCATCTTGTTATGTCTTCGGACTAATCGAACAAAATTTTGAAACTGCATATCCTGGTGATGATTCAGGCCAAGTTTGGTTATAATTGGCCCAGTGGTTTCAGAGGAGAAGATTTTTGAAATTGTTGACGGACAGACGGACGGACGACAGACGGACGACGGAGGCAAAGTGATGGGAAAAGCTCACATGGCCTTTTAGGCCAGGTGAGCTAATTAACAATAACATAAAATCAGTTTTTAGGGCAGCACCTGACTACTTGGTTGATAAATACCAAAGGGGACTAACAGTCCACCAGCAGAGGCATTAACCAAGAGATAATATATGAAAAAATACTGAGATTACTGTAATTTATTTTCTGCAGATGGCCATTTTCACAACTAACATTTCTTCAGTGCAAATCAAATCAAAACATTTTCAATACCATAAACCCAAAAATGTATTAAAGCTGAAAGAAAACAAATGATCAAGAGAATCTGAAATGACTATATCTGTCAAACTTTTTACTTGATTTTACGTTAAGAAGTTATGAGTATTAAAACCATAATAATTAACATAAAAAAAATTACATACAAACCTTATAATTGACTTGTAGTCCAATTAATTGAGCAAGAAAAGATCTAGAAAAATTAGCTTTTATCAAAAGTCTTGTTGATCCACCAGAAGATGAATCTAGCAGACATTTTCCAACAATTTTCCCAGCTAATTCATAATACTTTAATTTCACACCAGCATTGTGAACTGGATGTACCTGTAATGAATAAGTCATAATTTTAGTAAACCCATGAGTATGTCCATGAGTGTAAAAAGACATACTGTAAAAGCAGAAATGTTCGTGGGGGATTAAATTTCGTGTTTATTTCGTGGGTAAGACTTATCCACGAAATTAAATCCCAAGGAATTTAATTCAAGCAATAGTAATAACTGTATATTATATGAATTCCACGAACATTTGTCCACACGAAATAGATTTGAAGATTAAATCCACGAAATTTTATCCCCACGAAAATAAATGATTATACAGTAGTAAAAAAGAAAATGAATCTAATTAGCAACACCTGATTTTAAACAGTAAGATGGCTGTGAACAGTGATTTGCAGTTGCAGAGAAAAATGAGATGAAAAATAATGTGTGATCAATGGGTGGAAAGCATAAAATGCCTTAAGTCGGTTAACAGGAAGCAGTATGTCAATATAGCTCAAAAGGGGAGTATTGTACCCCATACACTTGGAATAAACTTAAAGATTTTAACATAGTATATTATATGATAGTCCTGAAATTCATGACTCTGTGTAGCATATTTTTATTTGGACTTTTACTGTTGCTACACTGTGTAGCAACAGTAAAAGTCCAAATAAAAATATGCTACACAGAGTCGTGAATTTCAGGACTAATTATATGATACCAGATTCAGCATGAAAATCTTATTTTTGACCTACAGCTCATTTTGAGTGATCACAGGTAAAAATAGTTCAAAGATTTATTACTGACACTGCATACATGTGATAGCTCCCGGATCCTGCGGGAGTCTCCCGTTTTTAAGACCTGAAATTTGTCCTCACGAACTCACGTATTTCAGTTGTTGAAAATAATGTGAAAAATAAACAGTTGTGTACCCTATAGTGCCTGTCAATCAGTTGCGCTTGGTTGAATTTAAAGGTAATTAATGATATTTTGTTGTTTTAAATAATCACAGGTGTCATTAACATGGCCATAATTTAATTATCGTCATTTTGTTTTACGAGTCACCATGTTTACATAAGTCAAAGTGGCATGTGAAAGCCCAGTTAAGGAATTTAGGACATGAATACACATATATTAAACAATAAACTGATTGTTTAATGTTATAAGCCCTGGTAGTCACATTTTCAAGAACCAGGTCAAAACTTCGGATGGTTCAATTATGCAATTGATGTCCAGAGTTATTTCCCCTTATAGTGTGTAAAACATAGACCAAAAAAACTTTCCGGTGTTACCTTTACTTAAAATCATCTATCAATTCTTCAGAAATGAAAAGTTACATCACTTTTAAGAATTTTTATTGGATTTTACTATATATTGTTTAAATATTTGCAAATTTAAAAATATTAGTATACTCAATGAAATAATATTAGAAACATTTATATAAACTAATCCCAATAATTTTAATTTCAAAACTACTCTAATTAGGAATGTTCCTTTAAATGTAATATGGATTAAATTCATTACAACCCTGAGCTAGCTAGTTAATGCCAAAGGGAAGGAGAAGGGTTGAGACTATACATCTCTCCATTGAGAATTGGTATTGCATTTGATAAGCAGTTGACTAATAACCCTGGTAAATCATAAAAATATGGTTCATGTTTGATATGTTTCATTTTATGTACTCATATAACACACTATTAGAACCATCGTTGAGTAAAAATCGTCCGCTAAAATCAACCTGAAAAAATCTCCCTCATTGACCTCCTGGTTTTTGGAGGGAGATCTCCTGCATTGGCATCCTGACCTTATCACATGTATGTGACACTATACTTAAATCTACTTACTAATCCCTGAGAATTATCAGTAAACCTAGTAAAATGTACTGATTTGTCAGGATCAAACAACTCTGTACACAATACTTCTATCCATTCTCTCCATCACCCACCCTTGTCTTAACCTAACTGTACTTACTAATCCCTGAGAATTACCAGTAAACCTAGTGAAAATTAGTGATTTGTCAGGGTTAAACAACTCGGTACACAATACTTCTATCCATTCTCTCCCCAGTAAATCTGGTAAAATGTCCTGATTTGTCATAGATTTATTACTGACACTATACCTAAATCTACTTACTAATCCCTGAGAATTATCAGTAAATCTAGTAAAAAGTCCTGATTTGTCAGGATCAAACAACTCCGTACACAATACTTCTATCCATTCTCTTCTTAATCCACCCCAATCTAAACCTAAAATTATTCAAAAATAATACATTTATTACTAATTTTATGCAACTTAAAACAACAACTGACAATTCAATGTCTAAAGATTTTAAAAAGTAATATATTTTAAATAAAAAAACCCAAAAAGTTTCAGTATATTCATTATCAAAATACTGATATTGCTTTGTTTAAACCAGAGGCATACATAAGTCTGTATCACTCAACTGGCTACTGGTCTGATAAAATTTCCCATTAGGTCCATTGTAAGATCTGACGTGGCAACCATTTTAGTTTAATGATTGGTAGAAAAATTATACATCTTTTAAACTACCTAAATGTTACAATGCCTACTTTATATCAACTTGATGAAACATTTATTAATTTACAAAATTTTCCAGTCTGTATTGTTGGCCATTTAGAATTTACTGATCAATTTGAAACTAAACACATTTGGTAGAGGGACATAAATGTTACAGTGCAATGTTGGTTTTACAATCAGGACTCTTAATAACACATTTGAAAGAGGAATATCCTTAAAAAACTACCGTCAATCTGAACCTAACCTGGATTCTTACATCAAAATGCTATCAAGGAAATTAAAGTGGTTGGCCTATTACTTCAAAGTCACAGCATCCTTATTGCATGAAAATGTTGCAATTCATCACAAACAATCCATGTACAAATTTCCAAGATGATATAAAAACCTCTTTCTTAAAAATTACCTTCAAACTGGAAATTTACCTGGATTACCTAAATGAATCAAAGTCAATCCAGTGACCTCAAAGTCAAAGCATCCTTTTTGCATCAAAATGTTTCAGTTCATATCATAAGTTTTTCATCTACAAAGTCTCATCATGATATCATATCTCCATCTTGAGAAACTACCTTAAACTTTAACCTTGTATGGACTAACTGACGAACACAAAGGCCAAAGGACTATATTCCCCAATTGCCTTGCAGGTGGGTCCAAAAAAAAAAAAACAACAAAGAAAACCACCAATAAAACAAAACCAGAGGCTCCCAGGAGCCTGTATCGCTCACATGGTTTCAGTTGCCACAATCAAGATAACACTGTAAGTTATACAGTTGATCTTCAGTTTCTTAAACTTTCATAGCTCGTACACCACCAATAATTTGAACTGTATTTAAAGTCTGATCATGTTTAACTATATTTCTTTGTTGGGCTTATTTGACAAAAAATGCTCTTGGTAAGTATGAAAAAGAAAGGAAATGGGGTAAATGTCAAGGAGACAACATCCCATATCCAGGTTAAAACGACCCAAAACAAAGCATCTAGGACCACTTTCGACACCAGATTTGAAGTCGAGATGTCATTTGTAAATGCAGTCAACAAATAATTTTCAACATCTGTTTTGAAGTCCCAACATCAATATCTATTTGGAAACCAAATTTCATTGAAATCATACAATGTTGAATTTTCCCGCCTTTTTTGGCGGCCATTTTCAAAATGGCGGTCAACAAACAATTTTTAACATCAGTTTTTAAGTTGCGACATCAATATCTATTTGGAAACCAAATTTCATTGAAATCGGACAATGTTGAATTTTTCCGCCTTTTTTGGCTGCCATTTTGAAAATGGCAGTCAAGGAACAATTTTCAACATCAGTTTTGAAGTCGCCACAGCATAGCAAACATTTCATCAGTTTACACTTAACCTTCATCTTCTAAAGTTTTGGAAATAAAAGACGAAATTTTAAAAATTCGTTGAAAAAAGGGCAATAACTCCTACAAGGGTTTATGGATTTTCTTCAAAATGTCAGGGTGCAATTTACACTTGACCTCTATCTGTTAAACTTTTTGAAATAAAAAATAAACAAGAGGAAAGCTGTCAATGTGACAGCAAACCGGGTTTTCTTTCACATGGACAGTATATCATGCACATGGGTTGACCCTGAATATTTGAAATGTACAAGTTTATAATTTTTATTAATTTTCAATGTTAAACCTTCCACCAAAGTAGCCTTTTTCTGAAAGTTCAGCAACTTGGATTTTAATCAAAATGGGAAATTAAAATACTGTGCA
>MJUU01011809.1:41819-68869 GCA_002080025.1 Modiolus philippinarum | reverse complement strand
ACCTGCGGCCATAAAAATTACAAATTTGAAACTAGATACCCTAGGGATGATTCACTTAAAGTTTGGTTGCATTTGGCCCAGTGGTTCCAGAGGGGAAGATTTTTGAAAGTGAGCTAACGTCGATGGACAGATGGACGGAGGACGAATGCAAAGTGATGGCAGAAGCTCACCCTGGCATAGCCAGGTGAGCTAAAAATGCAGCATATGAGAATTCTGGAAAGATGACATGCACAACTAGATACATGTCTGTAGTAAGTATTGTTGTGAAACTGAAATGAAATCTAATTAAAGATATAGATAGGAGTTACAAAGACATACATGTGTGATGGAATGGACAATGCAATCATTATTTACAATGTATACCCCTCAATAAAGAGAGTTCATTCATACGAAGTATATGTATAACTACTGTACTCACCTAATTCTCCTATAAACTCTATGTTAAAAGTTTTAAACCAGTCAGAAGAATATAAACTCTTACAAGCTCGGTAGGACTGAAATCAGAAAACAATGAAACAAAAATTTGAATTCTTATTTCTATCACCAATACTATTAATTAATAGCTCATTAGTCCAATTATTCTACCTTTTTCTTTCATTAGGAAATTTTTACTGTCTTTAAATAATATTTTCCTTCTTAATCTCTGAAAGGAATTAAAGCAGACGCTCCCAGGAGCCTGTATTGCTCACCTGGCTTTCAGTTGCCACAATCAAGCTAACATTGTAAGTTTAAACAGTTGAACTTCAGTCTCTCAAACTTTGGTAGCTCAAACACCACCAATATCTTGAACTGTATTTAAAGTTTGATCATGTATTACTATATTTCTTTGTTGTTTTTTTTTTACAAAAACGTTCTTGCCAATGACCACTTTCGACACCAGTTTTGAAGTTGAGACATAATTTTGGCAGTCAACGAAAATTTTCAACACCATATTTTAAGTTACGACATCAATATCTACATGGAATCTATATCTTTTACCTTGATAAAGTATTGCCTTATAACAAAGATAAATGGACTAAATCATAAGTTTTCAATAAATGCAGAGATATAAATTCCCTTTAAATTAAAAAGAAAGCAATAATTATTCCTTTAAAGATGTAATTTTTAATTAATTTCATAAAGTACATACTTTTTCAGTGACTATATAAATTATATATAGTTTCTATTTTCATCAACAGATCAAGGTAAAACCTCCCCAGGCCATTACAGATTGATATACAATAGTATTGTTTGACAATTCAAAAGGACCTGATTGTTTTTTTATAAGTTCACAAAAGCAAGTCTCCAAAAACTATTTACAAAATATTTTGTTCTAAAGGTATAGGTATAGGTCACTTTTATAACACCTACTGAGTAATGAAATTGCTAGATTGGTTGCACGATAGGAACAGGTAGACCGTTAAGGTCATAGACAAGGGACAATAATGAAAGAAAATATTTAGAGCCAATTCATGTTCCCTTAATTTATATTGCAATATTCATTTTTAAATGATGTTATTTTAATAATTTAATAAAGTACATTCTTTTCTCATTAAATATAAACTATATATAGTCCCTATTTTCATCAACAGAGCAAGGTAAAACCTACCCAGGCCATAACAGATTGATATACAATAGTATTGTTGAACAATACAAAAGGACCCTGAGTGTGTTGATTAGCTAATAAAAGCAATCCTCCAAAAACGTTTTCCAATATATGTTGTAGTATAGCAATACAAGTTGGTAAAAAAAATAACAGGTACAGACTACTCAAATTGTTAAATTGGTTACACAATACTGGTAAAGTCATACACAACGAACTATAAAATTCAGATGGTAACACAAAGTAAGCAACACAAGAATGTCTGAATAATTTGTTATCAATGGATCTTTTTATTGATGTTTTGTCTGAACAAGCTTGAAAATATAGAGTAATGTAACATTTTTTATAATCATGAAAAATGTGATTATTTCTTTGATATATTATGATTTCTTTCCTTCAGTGCTACAAATGTTAGTTATGGAGCTATGAATGTTATAGAAATATCACTGTTACTGTGGATCAACTATGATCCTCAATCAGTTTAAAGTTTCTTATACCTATATCAAAAACACCTGAATCCATTTTCTTTTCAGCTATTCAAGCTGTTCATTATCTACAGCAGCTTGGGTGTGGCCATTCAATTTACCTGAGATTTGACCAGTATGTATGGTAAAAGTAAAATGGTCATACCTGAGCAGGTGTAGATTTAAATGACCATGCTGGTCAACTGGAAAACATTGATTGAGGTGTTTTTAAAATAGAGAGAAGCTATTTTTAAAACCAAATGAAAAATATGTATTACATAATGACCAGATTCATAGTAGATCTAGTATAAAAGAAAAACATTATACTACTTACACTTAGTAATAAATTTGCACGGTCTATTTTTAATGTAACATTCCCTCTTTTTGATAATTTTTTTACTTCATGGAAGAAGAACTGTTGTTTGTCTTGGAATGTTTCTGATCCACCTGTAAACAACATAAATAGCAATCATTATTATGTTATCAAGGTAACAACTGGTAAGCTTTTTAAAATAACTTTTGTGTAAAATATCCAAGTTATCTACATGCATGATTGCACAGAACAAAATATATGGCTCTGTGGGAAGTAACTTCTTGCCTTTTTCAAAAATTTATGTTTAATATAAATAGACAGTTATGTCCTCACCATACGTAACATCCATAATGACGAAATCTAAAACAGATTATTTTTTCCTTTGTCAATCTTTGGCAGGTCATAAATGTACATGTTAATTATTTTTTACTACATGTATTTTCTGTAGTTTTTTTAATGATGGCAGATTTCTATGACCTTTACCTAATATGAAAATATTATGACATTAAACTAAGAGTTTTAACATAAAAGTCTTTGATGGCAATGTCAAGAGTTTCCTAACAAAATGATGACCAACTTCTTTTTCTCATGTCATATACTGAATTTCTGCATCCACATTGTTCATGTTGTATCCATTTTTTATACCAGTCAACAGAAATAAATATGATTACCTACCTATATTCCTGAGTAAAAAGTTAGTAAAGGTAGCGGCTATAATATTCCTGTCTTTTGTAGCTAACATTATAGGAAGTTGTGAACAGCCATAAATCTTCATTACTGGAGCTTCATATCTGGTGTTATAACCGACAAATGAAAACTAAAATGAAAAAATAACCTATAAATGTATTGATATTAATAATAATATGACGGATTTATACAAGGTGTTATTTGACACTGCTTTAAAAAAACACACACATACTCACTACTAGGAGTACATGTTTGTTTAAACCAGGGAAGGTCGACTAACTTGAATAATGTGAACTAAGCCAACTTTACTTCTTCAATGATGGATCAGCTAAAGGTTCTAAATAGTCTGCATCCTTAACTCTTACAAGGATATGAACATCCTTCGGTAACTTAAGAATGAGACATAAGAATTATTAAGAATACTGTCTTTTGTCTTGCATTTACAGTCCCTATGGAAATTTATATTGGAATGAAGAAAAAAAATTTTGTTTTTGACATTTTAAAGTTTTTGATTTGATGGTTTACAATATCTGTTCAGTTTCTCTACTTATATGTCAACAATAAAATTGAAAATGTGTTTCATCTTCACTAAAATGAGCTTTTATGGCTCAGCAACCTCCAAAATCTGTAAAATCATAATCTCAAGTGTAACATGCACAATAAAGTTATGTTATTAGATATACCCTCAAACTCTAGTTTGATATTTGTCTTACAGTTTTGAAATCATTGCAAACAGACACACAGACAGACAGACAAACACACCATGACAGATAGTAAATCCCTGTGTGTTGACTCTGATTACATTAGGTGACAAAGAAATCAATAATACAGTAACTCACCTTAGTTGATGGACATACTCTCCATGTATGTAACTTCTTACCAATTATTTTAAGAAAATATTCTTTTACTGTTAATTGCTGCAACAGAAAATAAATATACATCAGTAATAAAAGGGCGTTCTCTAAAAGACATTAAAAAATCCATTAATTTTATATTGAAAGAATTCTAAAATGACAAAATCAATATTTGAACATACATGAACTTAATACGGGAATTCTTCATATTTTCTTGAAGAGAGTCAAGTATTTCTTATATATAAGTACATATCTATCATGTATAAAGATTATGTTTTTATAACTGTAGACAGTTTAATATAGATTTCTCATTGTTTTTGTCTAATAAATATCTGCAGATGTTGCTTTACCATAACAAATTGCTTCCTGAAAATGATACATTCAAGAAATGAAAACTGACTTTGTTTGAGACATCAGGCATAGCTCAATAAAGCAAACTAACACATATCAGTGAGAACTTGTATTTTTTTCTCATCTACATGTATTTTGTGATCTCTCTGTTTTTTATTTTCTGTCACTAAACTTGATTTATGGAAAGAGGGTACAATTGCTTCATCTGATAAGGTAAGTTTCCTGTATAACATAATTTCATTGTTTTGATTGCTTGTTGTATTTCTGCATGTTCTGATGCAAGATATGTATTGTAAAATGTTTTTGTGTTTATATGTTTTTGTGTTTGAGATATATGGACTACTGATGGATTGTTCACCTCAATGTCTCAGTTTGAGATATGAATACAATTGGAGACTTGTTAATCTTTTTGTTGAAGTTTAAGATATGTGCACAACTGATGGTTTGTTTAAGTCTTTATTTGTAGTCTCAGATATGTGTACCTTTAAAGAGCTGTTTATCTCTGTGCTTCAGTTTGAGATATAAGCACTAATGTTGGGTGCTTTTCTTCGTGTTTCCTATTTTACAAAAGGATATGGAGTAAATGAACACGAGACCATAACACATATGTAAACTCCAACTGCAATGAGATGTATCAACTATTGATGAGCTGTTTATCACCATGTTTGTAGACTACTAATAAGTAGTTTATCTTCATGTTTAAATTTATGTAGACAAGATAACAGGAAACACCCACAATGGCCGAAAACCGCAATCAAATGTCACAATACACCAGGAAACCGCACAAGAAAAACAACAAGTGTGGACCCTAAAGGATGTCTCGCCTGCCTGCGCTTGGATCGCAAAGTTGATGTTATTAGTTCAAAAGACAAATGATAGATTGTCATGTAATAGTTAAAGTGCAAAATTACTATTTCACAAAATAGCAGATTTGTTTATTATATATTTTGGTGACTATTAATAGCAAACATTTTTATGTGCTCTAAGAGTACACTTCTACATCTCCCGCTACATCTCTGACAGACATGACTTTTTTTTTCACCAGATGAAATAATGCTAATAGAAATTTATGGTAAAGTCCATCCACAAAAATGAACTTATAATAATTACACATTTATATTGTAAAGTCATGCATTAACAGTTTCAATATGTATTAAGTACATCTCACAATTTGCCAGGGGCTATTGTCAATCAATTTAGTTCTTATATTTGTGTGAAACTTAATTAGCAAGGTCTATACTTTTATGACATCATGAAATACTTTTTCATCAAGATTATATACATAATCATGCAGATTTAGGATAAATTTCCTTAGCTATTCAAATAGCAGAGAAACAGACTTGAATGTAGAAAAAAAAAATAGCAAAGTCACTGAACCATGATATAAAGGTCAAGGTTAATAAACTAGTGTCAGACTGACATGTATCCATTAAGACATTGCTATTAATCAAATATGATGAGTCCACACTTGTGATTTATGATAAGTGGAACAGTTGCTGAAATATAGACTTAAAAGTACAAAAATCACTGAACCATGTAATTGAGGTCAAGGTCACATGACAAATGTCAGACTGGCATATACCCAAATAAATCTTGCTATAGGAGAGGCTACAGTTGCCGAGAAATAGACTTGAATGTAAAAATTTAACAAAGTCACTGAACCATGAATTGAGGTCAAAGAAACATGACAGGTGTCAGACTGGCATGTAACCATATAGATCTCCCTACAAACAAAATATGACGGGTCTAGGTGTAACAGTTACTGAGAAAAGGACTTGAATGTGAAACTATGTCGCAATGTTTATGTGCTTATTGAACCATGAAAACAAGGTCAAGGTCATCCAAAATATATGCTGCTGGAAAGGTCATCACTTGGTGGTGCTGTGGACCAAAGATGATGTTTGTATGTATTACCCTTGAAAAGTTATGAAGGTTTTAGAAAAGAGTTTACGCCGCCTCCGCCGCCGCAGCGGGATTTCTATACCCATGTCTTGCTTTCAGCGACTTTCGTCGCAGGCGAGACAATAAAATGACAAAAGACAAACATAGACAACGATAGGAACTCGGGATAGCCGGACTTGGTATCGGCACCAGCAAGAGCTAGCAGTAGGGTTAAATCGGTTTATGGGTACCCAAACCTCCCCTTTTCTCTGTAGTCTACTGACAGGTATTTATCTTTAAGGTGGTTTGGGTGTCTAAAACTGCGCATCAATCTTGCGCGTGTGATGAAAATTGGAATTTACCTTTAAAATGTTGTAAAAATGATTTTAAATAGTTCATTGAAAATAAATAAAATCAAAAAGCAAAATTTATGCTGCAGGTGTGCAAAATATGTCACATTTTCAAAAAAACTCTAATTTCACTAATGGGAGATAATCCTTAAGAAATACTAAGGGGAAATTACATTTTCATGATTTTTTCTAAAATATAATCGGTGACCCAAATTTTTTTATTTCATATTTCCAAAGTTATTTCTTTAACACAGATTATACTACACTTTCACCAAAATTTATCGTTTTATTCATATAAAAAATTATAAAATAGTATTTTCTCCCTATATAGACTATATGAAAAACTTCGAAATCTTGCTATTTTCGGAAGCTTCTCCCGAGAAAAAAGAGTTCTGTGACCTATTGATTTTTTACTTAAATTTTAAAGTGCATGTAATAAACTTTCATTCACAGAAAAATCAGAAAAATCTATCGTTTTGTTTTTAGTCACCCGAAATACCTTAAAAGTGAGTTTGATGTATATGTGGACAATTGATGGCCCATTTATTGTGGGCTCCTGATTGTTTATCTTTGTGTGTAAGTTTGATACATCTGTACTACTGATGGGATGTTTATCATTCTGTTTAAGTTTGAGATTTTGTGATCCAATGATTGCTGTTAGGTTATTTATCTTTGTGTTTCATATTGAGTTATGTCATCTACTGACAGGTTGTTTATCTTTGTGTTTCATATTGAGATATGTCATCTACTGATGGGTTGTTTATCTTTGTGTTTCATATTGAGATATGTCATATACTGATGGGTTGTTTATCTTTGTGTTTCATATTGAGATATGTCATCTACTGACGGGTTGTTTATCTTTGTGTTTCATATTGAGATATGTCATCTACTGACGGGTTGTTTATCTTTGTGTTTCATATTGAGATATGTCATCTATTGACGTGTTGTTTATCTTTGTGTTTCATATTGAGATATGTCATCTACTGACGGGTTGTTTATCTTTGTGTTTCATATTGAGATATGTCATCTACTGACGGGTTGTTTATCTTTTTGTTTTATATTGAGATTATGTTGATTACTGACGGGTTGTTTATCTTTGTGTTTCATATTGAGATATGTCATCTACTGACGGGTTGTTTATCTTTGTGTTTCATATTGAGATATGTGATCTACTGATGGGTTGTTTATCTTTTTGTTTTATATTGAGATTATGTTGACTACTGACAAGTTGTTTATTTGTCATGTCTCAGATTAAGTATATGTATACTGATGAGATGTTGTTTTTGTGTTTCAGTTTAGGTTATAAATCCTTTTATTATAATTTGACATTATACAAGAGATTTCATTTGTCAAAAGGTGTCACATGATTCAACTGTAAATTGCTGATTGACTTTATTTCTAAAAATAAAACCTGAAAGACTTAGCTAAAAGACTTACTGTTACTAAAAATAGAAAGGTATTCAAAAGTTCAATAGAACTTCATTATGTCACACCATTGACCAGTTAGAGTAAAGCTTTTAAATGCAAATTAGACTTTTAATTTTGCCTACTGTTGCAACTGGTAACAGTTAAACTATCAGATGCTGGAAATTATCTGTTTGTTTGGTTTTTTTTGTCATTTTGACTGAAAAATTATTCCTTTCATAATATTAATACTAATAATACCACAAGTCTTATTGTTACTATATTTAAAGCTTTTAGGAATAACTAACTGGGAAAGTCAAATGCTAATTTCTGAAACTTCAATGCAAAAGAGTTTGAAAAGAGATTATCTATTTTTTTTATTTATTTATTTTTTTTTTTGTTGAAATGAAAAACAAATGTCACCACTGATTTTGACAATTACAATAGAATAATTCATATTGCTGTTTATGTCTAAAATTTAAACTTTACTGGTTTTATATTTCCTAAACTAATAAGAGTGCAATGATCCTATTAATGCACATTCTACATGCTACATTCTTATCACAAATCAGTAACATTTCTTCATCTTGTATATGTTGTTTCCCATTATTATTAGTGCAAATAATACATGTGTTTTAGTGTTGGTTTTGTTGTCTTGATTTTACATTAGGCCAAATAAAAAATAGGTGTGGTTCTGGTCACCCCTCTGAAAAAAATAGGGTCGGTAGGTCGGGATTTTTAAAAAAAAAAATTTTTTCAAATCATATATAATACTTAACATGTAAATGCATTGTAACCTATGATATAAAACCATGTATTATCCCCACATTTTTACCCTAAAAATGATTTAGCAATAGGGGTGTGGATACTTAAGGATTTGTCCAAGACCAAGTTCGCAGATGAACGATTTTTAGTCTCAGTTCAAGTGGCGATCGTTCTAAACACTATGGGACTTGATAAATACTATAGGTTGTTATGAAGTGGAAAATTCCTAACAGTTATAAAGAGAAGGTGTATTTCCACCAAAATTTATATTTTCATATCATAATCTTGAATATTTCATTGGCTGCCATAACTTTTGAGGATGTCAACAAACCATGTGATCGGTAAAGTGTCGATATAGCTGACAATATGCTATTTATATCACACTGACTCTTGACAATATTTATTCACAACAGATGTAAAAGAAATATTAAATAACATGTGAAATAAATACGGATAATAAAGTCCCTGCCTAACTCGTTCCGAATTTATGATTGCAAGAAAACTTCCTGATGGGAAATAACTTCAAATTTCACGGCGTTTGAGCTCGTTTCTCATCAAATAATTCATAAAAAGGTTCAGATAAAGTAAATAAAAACTCTGCTAGTTGATAAACTATGATAATACATATTTACAGTTTCAAAGTAACTACGATCTTGCCGCTGATCTCAGTCAAAAGTGGCCATAAAAAATAGGGTCGGTCGTTTTATTTTTTAATTTTTTTTTACTTTTTGGGTGAAAAAAGTCTAGGGTCGGCAGAAAAAAATAGGGTCGGTCGGGTGACCAGAACCACACCTATTTTTTTATTTGGCCTTACTTAAAGAAATCTTTGTTGAATAATTTCAAATTATAATAAAACAACTGTAGCCTTTTCCTATCGGTCAATACATGTTTTTATCGACCTTAATCATATATCAACCTCGGACTTCGTCCTCGGTCGATATATGAATAAGGTCGATAAAAACATGTATTGACCTCATCAAAAGGCTATAATAGTATAGTGTGTCAGTGTGAAATATTTTTTATCATATACTTAGTTAAAATGATTAAAATTTTACCTGTAGATAAAACCAGATGATTTCAACAAAAAATTGATGAAGCTGGCTGATATGACATCATCATCAACTGCTTCCGGTAATTATCGCATGCCTTTCTGTCACAACTAGGAAGCTTTATCACACGCAAGTTCGTGTATTTCCGTATTAAAGATCAATATTGCACACGATATCGTTATATCAAATAAAATACAATAATAAATAAAGGGCTACGCTGAGCGCAGCATGATACAACCGCAGCATGTCGTCCACTGAAATTTGAAAAAATGTAATTTAAAGTGAGTATGGACATAGGAAAGAGCTTGACACAATAATTAGATGGACGCAATAAGGAGATTGACCAAGTAATTAGCTGGCCACAAACTAGGGAAAATAAAAATTAGCTCTTATGACTCCTTATGATTCTACTTTGACCCTCTATAGCTCAGAAACGGTAAGAGCTACACCCAATCCATTGACATGGTGCTGAAAGCTTATATCAAGAGGAATCAAAAGAAAAAAATCCCATTGAAATGCGATGAAAAATAAAAATTTAAGGTAATCTGTAAATTTACGATTTTGGCCCCCTTCGGCCCCTCATAGCTCGGGAACGGCAAGAGCTACGTCAAATCCGTTGAAATACTACTGAAAGCTTACATCAAGTAGAATCCAAAGAAAAAAATCCCATCGAAATCCGACGAAAATTTTTTTAGGTTATATGTAAATTTACTATTTAGGCCCCCTTTAGCCCCTCATACCTCGGAAACGGTAAGAGCTACGCCAAATCCGCTGACATATAACTGAAAGCTTACATAAAGAGGAATCAAAGAATAAAATCCCATCGAAATTCGTTAAAAAATAAAAATTTTAGGTTATCTGTAACTTTACAATTTTGGCCCCTTTCAGCCCCTCATAGCTCCGAAACGGTAACAGATACGCCAAATCTGTTGACATACTGCTGAAAGCTTACATCAAGAGGAATCCAAAGAAAAAAATCCCATCAACATCCGACAAAAAATAAAAATTTTAGAATATCTGTAAATTTACAATTTTGGCCCCTTCAGCCCCTCAAAGCTCGGAAACGGTAAGAGCTACGCCAAATCGGTTGACATAGACTGAAAGCTTACATCAAGAGGAATCCAAAGAAAAAAATCCTATCGAAATCCGATGAAAAATAAAATTTTTTGGTTATCTGTAAATTTATGATTTTGGCCCCCTTCGGCCCCTCATAGCTGGGTAAGGAAACAAGTTACCAAAAATCTAATAGTAGAGCGGTACGATAATTTTTCATTAGGAATCCTTTAGAAAAAATTGCATCAAAATCGGACTAAAAATAAAAAAATGAAATTTTTGAAATTCGCCCCTTTTGGGCCCCATTTATCTCGTGAACGGTACATGCCACGTGAAATCCGTTGGCATACAACAGATTGGAAATTTTCTAAGGAGTTTACTGAAAGAACCCCATCAAAATCCGATATATAATAAAGAATCTACAGTCAAATATGTGAAAACAACCAATTTAGCCCCCTTTTGGCCCCTTTTTCTAAAACGGGTGGGGCCATAAACCCGAAATTAAAACCCGGGATAGCCATTATGCCAAGAAACCACATACTGAAATTTGAAGTTGATCTGTCCACTAGAAACAAAGTTATACTGGCCACAGACACCGATGCCGAAGACTGCGCCATAACATAATACGACCACAAATTTTTTGCGGTCGTATAAAAACTTATTCTTCATTTTATAAGTATGAATATATTTTTTCAGCTAAAAATTTCTTTTACAGTTGAAGTATATGATAAAATTATCATCACATGTCATTTTTCATATCACATCCTTCATTAGCCCGCGGTTATTAAATCATACCTCGGGCTAATATAAAGACCTTGAGCTGATAAAGGTTGTGATATGAAAAATGCCATGTGATAATCTATAAGTATCAGATGGTGATGTATGGTGATATACATAGACAGTATGGGTTATTGCTCGTATACTTACTTTAGGAGAGATATATACATAAACTCTTTTGGCTTTTTCTGCTGAATCAGCATTATCTGTTATTAGTCGTGCTTCATACCATATATTATGACTTTTCTTTGCTGTAGTTTTATTTACAATTTCTACATCTTCCTCTGAAAAAGTAATTAGTGTATTTTTTAAGTCCTTATAATGTATGATAAGATTCATTATTGTAAATGCAAAATATATGATTAATTAATGATTGAATGTTATTGTACTTAAAAGAAGCAGCCAGTTTCATAAGAAAAAATCTACTTGATCAATGTAGACATTTTCTGTACTGGCTTAGTATATATAACTTACAATAAATATCATAACACTTTTAGAAACTTTGCTAGAAATCATAATTTTCCATTAATGATAATGAGTGTCTTAATGGGGGACCCTTTCCCAAAATCCTGTCAACTTCTCTCCACTTTTCAATGTCATGGACAGTAAAATATTTTAAAAAGACTCTTCAAAGGCCACTTTTTCCTGTTTCACAGACTCAATTTTCATAAAATCATACTTCAAGCTTGATATCCTTTCTGGTTTTCATGTGTATTTTTTTGCCAAGATCTTTTTTCCCTCTTGCAAAAAAAAATGCCAATCTTGCTTCTCACTTATACCCCATTGAGACCCAAAGTACTGCTATTTGTACTTTTGATATATCTCTATTTGACTTGTTATACTTGTTGCACAGCAATGTCATTCATAATTTTATACCTAAGAGTTGACACTGCTGTACCTGTCTGAAGACTTACCACTTATGACCAGTATATTGAAATCGCCATTCTTCAGTTTAACATCACCATATGATACAACAGCTTGGAAACAACCTTCCACCTCCATTTTTATATACATGGTTAATTGTTTTTTATCTGTATTATGTATAATTTGTGTAGTAGGAACATATCTTTCATTATTTTCTGTCTGTAAAAAATGATAAATTTATGACACATAGAAGAAGAATACAATGATGAGTTACAGCTATCAAAATCAAAATAAAAATTCAATTTTGAATTTAAAAGGGTGTGTAAGTCTCGTCATGTGACATCAATTTGCAATAAAATTATAATTTAAGCATAGAAAGAAGCAACAGCCGGCTAATCTCAGCTTATCATCCAGCATTGTCACATGCTGACAATGTCAGTAGACAGGAATATACTAAAGGCATTCTTACTAACAGATAAAATAAATATCAACGGCTGCATCCAAGGCATTCGTTGAAGCTGTAATCCAAAAATGCATCATGCATACTAATATGGTTGTTGTGGGACATGCCAGTCAGTGGGTATGGACATTAACCATCTTACCTAAGTTAATCACTCATGCATTACATGACATGTTAGTCACAGACAGCATCCTTTTTTTTTAAAATTTACATAAGGAAAGTTGTGTGTATGGAAATGAGTTGGAAGAGAAAACAAAAATGTAAGTAATTTTTGAATGGTCATAATGCAATAAAATTATTAGTAGCATTTGTATTTTATTGAATACTGTGTTCACACTCTTTCATCTATGATTTGTACAGCAGAATGCCAATAAGTTGTAGTTAAAACGTATTCTTGTTAAAATCTTAATCCAAAATTACAAGCCTAATTTAGGGCTTTTCCATTAAAATGCATGTACCAGGGTCGGAAGGCAATTTTCTTCTATCCCCACAACCAAGGGTAATGGACAAATATGAGTATAGCAGTAAAATACAAAATTGACAAGAACCCACAAGAATTTTTATTTTCTGCCTTCCGACCCTGGTAAATCCATTTTAATGGGATGGCCCTTAATGTTTTTTGCTTTCCAAACTACATTCATTTTTTTTAAATATGGTTTTAACATGGCATCAACAAAACACAAGAAATGGATGTCGATACAACATCAAACCGGGTTTTCCTTCACTATTTGAATGCAGAAATAGGTACTTGTGTGAAAAGTTGTTTAACTTATACCTCCTCTCATTATGTGCAGTGTAAGCCATCACTCTTAAAAATCACTACTTACAAGTCAAACAAAAATCATATGGTCAAAACACCTATAAATTTCTAAGTTCAAAGGGGCATAACTCCTGGAAAAATTGTACGCTGAAAAATCCCCAACAATATGCGCATCTTCATATGATGTCCTTGCTACATACAAAGTTTCATGAAATTCTGTTGAACATTTAAAGAGGACTTGCGCTTACAAGCATATGGTCAAAACACCTATAAATTTCCCAGTTCAAAGGGGAATAACTCCTGGAAAAATTGTATGATGAAAAATCTCAGACAATATGCACATCTAAACATGATGTCCTTGCTACATACAAACTTTCATGAAATTCTGTTGAATGGTTAAAGAGGACTTGTGCTTACAAGCATATGGTCAAAACACCTATAAATTTCTAAGTTCTAAGGGGCATAATTCCTGGAAAAAAAATACGATGAAAAATCCCCAACAATATGCACATCTACATACGATGTCCTTGCTACATACAAAGTTTCATGAAATTCTGTTGAACGGTTAAAGAGGACTTGCGCTAACAAGCATATAGTCAAAACACCTATAAATTTCTAAGTTCAAAGGGGCATCACTCCTGGAAAAAAACGTACGATGAAAAATCCCCAACAATATGCACATCTACATACGATGTCCTTGCTACATACAAACTTTCATGAAATTCTGTTGAATGGTTAAAGAGGACATGCGCTAACAAGCATATGGTCAAAACACCTATAAATGTCTAAGTTCAAAGGGGCATAACTCCTGGAAAAAACGTACGATGAAAAATCCCCAACAATATGCACATCTACATATGATGTCCTTGCTACATACAAAGTTTCATGAAATTCTGTTGAACGGTTAAAGAGGACTTGCGCTTACAAGCATATGGTCAAAACACCTATAAAATTCTAAGTTCAAAGGGGCATAACTCCTGGAAAAATTGTACGATGAAAAATTCCCGACAATATCCACATCTACATATGAAGTCCTTGTTACAAACAAAGTTTCATGAAATTCTGTTGAATGGTTACAGAGGAGTTGCGCTTACAAGATCTGGCAGCCGCCCGCCCGCCCAACTGCCGTACATCAGCATTTCAATAACCCGATTTCCCAACGGGAAAACCTGGTTAATAATTCTTGAGGAGAATTGGAAAATTCCTACTTTACTGGTATGTGTATAATAAACAATCATGCAAGAACATAATAAAACTAGAGCTGTCATCAAATGGCAGACAGTTATACCCCCCACCCCCAATTGAATCCTAAATCAGTATGGCATGTGCAAATTTAAGTATTTGTGGACACAATACAGTTTTGGACCCAGTACATATGTGGACACAATACAAGTATGGACACATTGATATACCTCCCCCATTTTTAAGAAAATGTTCAATGACAAATTATCTCCCCTCCAAATTTCATACAGCAACCATATTACTTCATGCACATCTTCAGCTGGTATACTACAACTGTGAAAATTTCATCAAAATCCAACAACCAGTTTAAGAGGACAAACGCTGACAAGGTTTCCCCTCCCTTTTTTTCAGAAAATATTCAAAGATGAATAATCTCTCCTTCTAACTTTCAGGCAGCAACCATCTAACTCCATGCACATCTTCGGGTGGTGCACTACAACTGTGTAACATTTCTTCAAAGTCCAAGCATCTGTTTAGGAGCATATGTGCTGACAAAGTTCGACCCCCCCCTTTTTTTCCAGAAAATATTCAAAGACAAACTATCTCCGCTTCAAAATTTTGGGCAGCGACCATATAACTTCATGCACATATTCAGGTCATGTACTACAACTGTGTAACATTTCATAAAAATCCAAACATCACACCGTTTAGGAGAATATGTGCTGACAAGGTTCATACCCCCCTTTTTGCCAGGTAATATTCAAAGACAAATTATCTCCCATCAAAATTTCAAGCAGTCACCATAGTACTTCACCCACATCTTCAGATGGTGCACTACAACTGTGTAACATTTCATCAAAATCCAAGCAGCCGTTTAGGAGAACATGCACTGACAAGGTACATAGATGAACAGATGGACAGACAGACAGGGTAATTCCTATATAAACCCCCCAAACTTTGTTTGCGGGGGTGGGGGTTTCATTATTTGATTAAAAATGGCTATAAATCAAACCTGGATCAAAGGCCAGCATGGAAGTAACACAAGATTCAACATTATTTTTTTTTAATAAACTTACTTCTGTAACTTTAATTTTAAAATAATTCTGTTGGTCTGCTTTAAACATGACTGGATTATCATAACAATCTCTGGTTTCTATAATTAATGGATATGACTGACCAACACTACATACTATTGTTGAGCAATAATTAGTGAACCCTGTTTTACCTGCATCTATTGACCCTACAACAGAAAAAACAAAAATAAGTGTATGCTGTTTAGCAGCATCAACTAAATCAAATAAACTGGATCACAGTGTTCAAACACCAACATACTGCTGGCATTGTAAATTAAAACACATGATTTTGAGCTCTGGGTCTGGAATTACAATAATAAAGCCATGCAATAATTTTTGAATTTACAGTAATAATAACTTTTTTTGCTGTTTTGAATTTTTTATTTTGATTGGATTGTCGTCTTTTACTTCATCATGTTAATGTTAATATGCTATCCTCTTCCTCATCTTCAATTTTATTTGTGTAATAGCCTATATACATTTTGATACTTGAGCAGATATGATATAGTGCATTTTCTTGCATACATGTATTTGCCTCCATATCTAACCAGTATATAATTATCTGGTAATGCAATTTTTACTTGAAATCACTTTGAATCTTTCTGTAAGCATTCCTTTTAATACTTTATACTGTATGGTTGTTATATTTTGTAGGGTATTTATTTTCACGCTATTTGCGTTAAACACCATAGGCGTGAAAATTTATACCCACGAATATTTTACTGTAAGGTTGAATATAAATAAACAAAATGACTTTAATAAAAAATCCGCGAATGTAAAACCCAGCAACAAATTTTTTACCTCAAATATAAAGCACTACACAGTTGTGTTTGTCAAACAAATTTGTTTAAAACATACCTGCTTCAAAAGCTTTGATAAATGGACTTCCTTTAATGTGTTTACCATTCACCATCACATGGACTTTATATGTTCCTGATTTATGTACAGTAAATGAAATAGAGACAGAATTGTCTTTATCCTGTTGTTTAGTACAGGATAATTTTTCACCTTTATGTAAAATCTCTACATGGACTAGTCTGGTATCAGTTATCTTATAAGGCTTCCCGTTCTTCTGATTTACCTAAAACATAAAGAGGGGATCTGTATTTAATTATAATAAGTTCTTTTTTGAGCCACAACATAATAGTGAGAATTAATCAGATTAATATCCCTTACTTGAACAATAGGATCCACACATCTCTTATAAAATAATGCATCAGTTGCTCAAATAGATGATATCAAAGTTTATTTGTCAAAAGCCACAATAAGCAACCATTTCTCTATATGATGACTTGAATGAAGCTGATTTATAAAAAATACTGGTCTATAAAGCAATAATCTGAAGGATAAAATGTCATCCCTCTCTAACAGGGGACAGGATTAATAACTATTAACAGTCATTAATTACAATCCAAAGTTAACAAATCTCTACTTTAACAATGTCATGTTGTATGTACAGTGGACCCTGTTTAATCTGACACACCATAAAATTGTGTTGATTATTCATAATGCCAGAATACCAAGGTTCCAAAAGCATTAAAAAGCTGTCTTTGGGACCAAAAATTATGTCAGTTTCAAAAGAATTGAATACTCAGATGTAGGATAAGACAAGTTTAACTCTATATTGAAAGAGCTATGGTCACCAGTCTAATTTTAACTTGGCTTCAAAATATTGAAAGTGTATATTGTTATGAGTAAAATAAAATAAAATTTCATGTACTTTTATAGTACACTTATCAATTTTAATGTACTATAGCACTCCAAATGTATCATACATTATGTAAAGATATTAGTGGCATAGTGAAATAAGTCTAAACTCCAACCTGGCAAAACTGCAAATCTGTCCACACAAACACTTGCAAAACAGGAAATCTTTCTAAATTAAACACTGACTACATTTGAAATCTGTTTAAATTGAACTAAACTGGAAACATGTCTAAACCAAACACTATCTAAACCAGAAACCAGTGTAAATTTAATTAAAACACTGACTAAACAAGAAACCTGTCAAAACTGAACACTGACTAAACTGGAAACCTGTCTAAACTGGACAATAACTAAACTGGAAATCAGTCTAATCTGAACACTGACTAAATTGGAAATCAGTCTAATCTGAACACTGACTAAATTGGAAATCAGTTTAATCTGAACACAGACTAAACTGGAAATCAGTCTAATCTGAACACTGACTAAACTGGAAACCTGTCTAATCTGATCATGAACACTGACTAAACTGGAAACCTGTCTTAACTGAACACTGACTAAACTGGAAACTTGTCTCAAATGAACACTAGCTTAACTGGAAACTTGTCTCAACTGAAAACTGACTTAACTGGAAACCTGTCTTAACAGGAAACTTGTCTCAACTGAACACTGACTTAACTGGAAACCTGTCTCAACTGAACTCTGACTTAACTGGAAACTTGTCTCAACTGAAAACTGACTTAACTGGAAACTTGTCTCAACTGAACACTGACTTAACTGGAAACTTGTCTCAAACGAACACTGACTTAACTGGAAACCTGTCTAAACTTGGCACTAACTTAACTGGAAACCTGTCTAAACTGGGCACTAACTTAACTGGAAACATGTATTAAATGAACACTGACTTAACTGGAAACCTGTCTAATCCAAACAATGACAAAACTGGAAATCAGTCTAATCTGAACACTGACTAAATTGGAAATCAGTCTAATCTGAACACTGACTATACTGGAAATCAGTCTAATCTGAACACTGACTAAACTGGAAAATTGTCTTAACTGATCACTTACTTAACTGGAAACCTGTCTAATCTGAACACTAACTAAACTTGAAACCTGTCTTAACTGAACACTAGCTTAACTGGAAATCTGTCTAAACTGAACACTTGCTAAACAGGAAATCTTTTAAAGTGAACACTGACTACACTTGAAATCTGCCATTAAACTAAATTGGAAACCTGTATAATCTGAACCCATACTAAACTGCAAACATGTCTAGACAGAACACTTGCTAAACAGGAAATCTTCTAAATTGAAAATTGACTACACTGGAAATCTGTCTAAACTGAACATTGGCTTAACTGGAAACCTGTCTAAACCAAACACAGCTAAACTGGAAACCAGTCTAAATTAAATTAAAACACTGACTAAACTGGAAACATGTCAAAACAGAACACTGGCTCAACTGGAAATCTGTGTAATCTGAACACTGACTAAACTTGAAACCCATCTAAACTGCACACTGTCTGAAATCTGTCTAAACTGAACACTTGCTAAATAGGAAATCTTCTAAATTAGACATTGACGACACTTGAAATCTGTTTAAATTGAATTAAACTGAAAACATGTATAATCTGAACACTACCTTTACTGGAAACCTGTATAAACTGAACACTCGCTAAACTGGAAATCTTCAAAAGTTAACACTGACTACACTTGAAATCTGTCTAAATTGATCTAAACTGAAGACCTATCTTAACTGAACACTAGCTTAACTGAAAACCTATCTAAACTGAACACTGGCTAAACTGGAAACCAGTCTACATTTAATTAAACACTGACTATAACTGGAAACCTGTAAAAACAGAACACTGACATAACTGAAACACCTGTCTAAACAGAACACTAACTAAACTGGAAACCTGGCTAAACTGGAAACCTGGCTAAACTGACAACTAAATAAGTTTGAAACCTGTCTAAATTAAACACTGAAAAAACTGGAAACCTGCCTAAACTAAACACTGACTAAACTGGAAACCTGTCTAATCTGAACAATGACTTAACTGGAAACCTGTATAAACTGAACACTAACTAAACTGTAAACCTGTCTAAACTGAACATTGACTGAACTGGAAACTTGTCTCAACTGAAAACTGACTTAACTGGAAACTTGTCTCAACTGAACACTGACTTAACTGGAAACCTGTCTAAACTGAACACTGACTAAACTGGAAACCTGTCTAAACTGGGCACTAACTTAACTGGAAACCTGTCTTAACTGAACACTAGCTTAACTGGAAATTTGTCTAAACTGAACACTTGCTAAACAGGAAATCTTTTAAAGTGAACACTGACTACACTTGAAATCTGCCATTAAACTAAATTGGAAACCTGTATAATCTGAACCCATACTAAACTGCAAACATGTCTAGACAGAAGACTTGCTAAACAGGAAATCTTCTAAATTGAAAATTGACTACACTGGAAATCTGTCTAAACTGAACATTGGCTTAACTGGAAACCTGTCTAAACCAAACACAGCTAAACTGGAAACCAGTCTTAATTAAATTAAAACACTGACTTAACTGGAAACATGTCAAAACAGAACACTGGCTCAACTGGAAATCTGTGTAATCTGAACACTGACTAAACTTGAAACCCATCTAAACTGGACACTATCTGAAATCTGTCTAAACTGAACACTTGCTAAATAGGAAATCTTCTAAATTGGACATTGACTTCACTTGAAATCTAAATTAAACTAAACTGAAAACATGTATAATCTGAACACTACCTTTACTGGAAACCTGTATAAACTGAACACTCGCTAAACTGGAAATCTTCAAAATTTAACACTGACTACACTTGAAATCTGTCTAAATTGATCTAACTGAAGACCTATCTTAACTGAACACTAGCTTAACTGAAAACCTATCTAAACTGAACACTGGCTAAACTGGAAACCAGTCTAAATTTTATTAAACACTGACTATAACTGGAAACCTGTAAAAACAGAACACTGACTTAACTGAAACACCTGTCTAAACAGAACACTAACTAAACTGGAAACCTGTCTAAACTGAACACTGACTTAACTGGAAACCTGTCTAAACTGAACACTGACTAAACTGGAAACCTGTCTAAACTGGGCACTAACTTAACTGGAAACCTGTCTAAACTGAACATTGATTAAGCTGGAAACTTGTCATAACTGAACACTGACTAAAAGGGAAACCTGTCTAATCTGAACACAGACTAAACCAGAAATCTGTCAAAACTGGACACTGACTTAACTGGAAACCTGTCTAAACTGATCACTTACTAAACTGGAAATATGTCTAAACTGAACATTGACTAAACTGGAAAACTGTCTAAACTGAACATTGACTAAGCTGGAAACCTGTCTAAACTGAACATTGACTAAGCTAGATACCTGTCTAAACTGAACACTGACTAAACAAGAAATCTGTCTAAACTGAACATTGACTTAACTGGAAACCTGTCTAAACTGACCACTTACTAAACTGGAAAATTGTCTAAACTGAACACTGACTAAACTGGAAAACTGTCTAAACTGAACATTGACTAAGCTGGATCACTTACTTAACTAGAAACCTGTCTAATCTGAACACTAACTAAACTGGAAACCTGTCTTAACTGAACACTAGCTTAACTGGAAATTTGTCTAAACTGAACACTTGCTAAACAGGAAATCTTTTAAAGTGAACACTGACTACACTTGAAATCTGCCATTAAACTAAATTGGAAACCTGTATAATCTGAACCCATACTAAACTGCAAACATGTCTAGACAGAACACTTGCTAAACAGGAAATCTTCTAAATTGAAAATTGACTACACTGGAAATCTGTCTAAACTGAACATTGGCTTAACTGGACACCTGTCTAAACCAAACACAGCTACACTGGAAACCAGTGTTAATTAAATTAAAACACTGACTAAACTGGAAACATGTCAAAACAGAACACTGGCTCAACTGGAAATCTGTGTAATCTGAACACTGACTAAACTTGAAACCCATCTAAACTGCACACTATCTGAAATCTGTCTAAACTGAACACTTGCTAAATAGGAAATCTTCTAAATTGGACATTGACTTCACTTGAAATCTGTCTAAATTGAACTAAACTGAAAACATGTATAATCTGAACACTACCTTTACTGGAAACCTGTATAAACTGAACACTCGCTAAACTGGAAATCTTCAAAATTTAACACTGACTACACTTGAAATCTGTCTAAATTGATCTAAACTGAAGACCTATCTTAACTGAACACTAGCTTAACTGAAAACCTATCTAAACTGAACACTGGCTAAACTGGAAACCAGTCTAAATTTAATTAAACACTAACTATAACTGGAAACCTGTAAAAACAGAACACTGACTTAACTGAAACACCTGTCTAAACAGAACACTAACTAAACTGGAAACCTGGCTAAACTGGAAACCTGGCTAAACTGACAACTAAATAAGTTTGAAACCTGTCTAAATTAAACACTGAAAAAACTGGAAACCTGCCTAAACTAAACACTGACTAAACTGGAAACCTGTCTAATCAGAACAATGACTTAACTGGAAACCTGTATAAACTGAACACTAACTAAACTGGAAACCTGTCTAAACTGAACATTGACTGAACTGGAAACTTGTCTCAACTGAAAACTGACTTAACTGGAAACTTGTCTCAACTGAACACTGACTTAACTGGAAACCTGTCTAAACTGAACACTGACTAAACTGGAAACCTGTCTAAACTGGGCACTAACTTAACTGGAAACATGTATTAACTGAACACTAGCTTAACTGGAAATCTGTCTAAACTGAACACTTGCTAAACAGGAAATCTTCTAAAGTGAACACTGACTACACTTGAAATCTGCCATTAAACTAAACTGGAAACCTGTATAATCTGAACCAATACTAAACTGCAATCATGTCTAGACAGAACACTTGCTAAACAGGAAATCTTCTAACTTGAAAATTGACTACATTGGAAATCTGTCTAAGCTGAACATTGGCTTAACTGGAAACCACTCTAAACCAAATACTAGATAAACTGGAAACCAGTCTAAATTAAATTAAAACACTGACTTTGTGACTCAACTGGAAATCTGTGTAATCTGAACACTGACTTAACTGGAAACCCATCTAAACTGGACACTATCTTAACTGGAAATCTGTCTAAATTGAACACTTGCTAAATAGGAAATCTTCTAAATTAGACATTGACTACACTTGAAATCTGTCTAAATTGAACTTAACTGAAAACATGTATAATCTGAACACTAGCTTTACTGGAAACCTGTATAATCTGAACACTTTCTAAACTGGAAATCTTCTAAATTTAACACTGACTACACTTATAATCTGTCTAAATTGAACTAAACTGAAGACCTATCTTAACTGAACACTAGCTTAACTGAAAACCTATCTAAACTGAACACTGGCTAAACTAGAAACCAGTCTAAATTTAATTGAAACACTGACTATAACTGGAAACCTGTAAAAACAGAACACTTACCAAACTGAAACACCTGTCTAAACAGAACACTAACTAAACAACTAAACTGGAAACCTGGCTAAACTGACAACTAAATAAGCTTGAAACCTGTCTAAATTGAACACTGAAAAAACTGGAAACATGACTAAACTAAACACTGACTAAACTGGAAACCTGTATTAAATGAACACTGACTTAACTGGAAACCTGTCTAATCTGAACACTGACAAAACTGGAAATCAGTCTAATCTGAACACTGAATAAACTGGAAATTAGTCTAAACTGAACACTGACTTAAGTGGAAACTTGTCTCAACTGAACACTGACTTAACTGGAAACTTGTCTCAACTGAACAATGACTTAACTGGAAACCTGTCTAAACTGAACACTGACTAAACTGGAAACCTGTCTAAACTGGGCACTAACTTAACTGGAAACATGTATTAAATGAACACTGACTTAACTGGAAACCTGTCTAATCTGAACACTGACAAAACTGGAAATCAGTCTAATCTGAACACTGAATAAACTGGAAATTAGTCTAAACTGAACACTGACTAAACTGGAAGTCAGTATAATCTGAGCACTGACTAAACTGGCAAATTGTCTTAACCGATCACTGACTTAACTGGAAACCTGTCAAATCTGAACACTGACTAAACTGGAAACCTGTCTTAACTTAACACTAGCTTAACTGGAAATCTGTCTAAACTGAACACTTGCTAAACAGGAAATCTTCTAAAGTGAACACTGACTACACTTGAAATCTACCATTAAACTAAACTTGAAACCTGTATAATGTGAACCCATACTAAACTGCAAACATGTCTAAACAGAACACTTGCTAAACAGGAAATCTTCTTAATTGAAAATTGACTACACTGGAAATCTGTCTAAACTGAACATTGACTTAACTGAAAACCAGTCTAAACCAAACACTAGCTAAACTGGAAACCAGTCTAAATTAAATTAAAACACTGACTAAACTGGAAACATGTCAAAACAGAACACTGACTAAACTGGAAACCCATCTAAACTGGACACCATCTTAACTGAAAATCTGTCTAAACTGAACACTTGCTAAACAGGAAATCTTCTAAATTGGAAATTGACTACACTTGAAATCTGTTTTAATTTAACTAGATTGAAAACATGTTTAATCTCAACAGTAGCTTTACTGGAAACCTGTATAAACTGAACACTGGCTAAACTGGAAATCTTCTAAATTGAACACTGACTACACTTGAAATCTGTCTAAATTGAACTAAGCTGAAGACCTATCTTACCTGAACACAAGCTTAACTGAAAACCTATCTAAACTGAACACTGGCTAAACTGGAAACCAGTCTAAATTTAATTAAAATACTGACTATAACTGGAAACCTGTAAAAACAGAACACTGACTAAACTGGAAACCTGGCTAAATTGGAAACCAGGCTAAACTGACAACTAAATAAGCTTGAAACCTGTCTAAATTGAACACTGACAAAAGTGGAAACCTGTCTAAACTAAACACTGACTAAACTGGAAATCTGTCTAATCTGAACACTGAATAAACTGGAAGCCTGTATAAACTGAACACTAGCTAAACTGGAAACCTGTCTAAACTGAGCATTGACTAAACTGGGAATCTGTCTTAACTGAACATTGACTAACCTGGAAACCTGTGTAAACTGAACACTGACTTAACTGGAAAATTGTTTAATCTGATTACTGACTAAACCGGAAACCTGTCTAAACTGAATCTTGTCTAGGCTGGAAACATGTCTAAACTGAACACTGACTAACAGGGAAATCTGTCTAATCTGAACACGGACTAAGCAAGAAATCTGTCTAAATTGAACACTGACTTAACTGGAAACCAGTCTAAATTGCTCACTGACTAAGTTCTGTCTAAACTGAACACTGACTAAGTTGGAAACCTACCTGTCTAAACTGAACACTAGCTTAACAAGAAACCTATCTAAACTGAACAATGACTTAAGTTGAAATCTGCCTAAACTGAACACTGACTAAACTGGAAACCTGTCTCAAGTGGACACTGACTAAACTGGAAACCTGTCTAAACTGAACATTGATTAAGCTGGAAACTTGTCATAACTGAACACTGACTAAAAGGGAAATCTGTCTAATCTGAACACAGACTAAACCAGAAATCTGTCAAAACTGAACACTGACTTAACTGGAAACCTGTCTAAACTGACCACTTACTAAACTGGAAATATGTCTAAACTGAACATTGACTAAACTGGAAAACTGTCTACACTGAACATTGACTTAGCTGGAAACCTGTCTAAACTGAACATTGACTAAGCTGGATACCTGTCTTAACTGAACACTGACTAAACAAGAAATCTGTCTAAACTGAACACTGACTTAACTGGAAACCTGTCTAAACTGAACACTTACTAAACTGGAAAATTGTCTAAACTGAACATTGACTAAACTGGAAAACTGTCTAAACTGAACATTGACTAAGCTGGAAACCTGTCTAAACTGAACACTGACTAAAAGGGAAATCTGTCTAATCTGAACACCGACTAAACCAGAAACCTGTCTAAACTGAACACTGACTTAACTGGAAACCTGTCTAAACTGACCACTTACTAAACTGGAAATATGTCTAAACTGAACATTGACTAAACTGGAAACCTGTCTAATCTGAACACTGGCTAAAAGGGAAGTCTGTCTAATCTGAACACCGACTAAACAAGAAATCTGTCTAAACAGAAAACTGACTTAACTGGAAACCTATTTAAATTGACCACTTATCAAACTGGAAATATGTCTAAACTGAACAATGACTAAACTGGAAAACTGTCTAAACTGAACATTGACTAAACTGGAAACCTGTCTAAACTGAACCCTGACTAAACTGGAAACCTGTCTAAACTGAACCCTGACTAATCTGGAAACTATCTAAATTGAACACTAAGTAAACTGAAAACCTGTCTGAACTGAACACTTACTAAACTGAACACTTACTAAACTGAACACTGAATTAACTGAAAACCTGTCTGAACTAAGCACTTACCAAGCTGGAAACCTGTCTAAACGGAACACTAACTAAACTTGAAACCTGTCTAAACCAAACACAAGCTTTAAACTAAACAATGACTTAACTGGAAACCAGTCTAAATTGCTCTCTGACTTAACTAGAAACCTGTCTAAACTGAAAATTAACTAAAGTGGAAACCTATCTACATTGAACACTAACTAAACTTGAAACCTGTCTAAACTGAACACTGACTAAGTTCTAAACCTGTCTAAACTGAACACTAGCTGAACAAGAAACCTGTCTATACTGAACAATAACTAAGCTGGAAACCTGTCTCAACTGAACACTGACTTAAGGTATATCGACACTAATACACGGGGCATTCGATTGGCACATTTGCGAAACACAAGTCGGATGCGAAATTGACTTGATTTTCAAGCCGGAATATTCCTTAATTGGCCATTTCATTGTGACATCATAATAGACTGTTATACACTTTCCCGCTAATTAGCTCCCTTTTCCTGAAGATATTGTCTATTTAGTAAATTGTATAAAATATCTCTCTTAATCAAACAGTGACATATAGATTTTTTAAGCAAAACATAAAGCTGAATTGCATACTTCTGAAATATCAAAAAATGAAACAAGATGGGAGCAGTTGGAAACGACAGCTAATCCCCTCGCCTGTAGCAATTAAATTTCCAAATTCAGTCAAGTTTCAAAAATATTAATTCTCAAACGCAGCATTACTCTCCATGAGGCATCCACTGACTTAAGATGAATGATGTAGTATCTCAGATATGAACCTTAAAACACACTATAACCTGAGTCATTGAAGCCTAAAATGTAGGTCAGAGTGACCCAATTATCATCAGAAGCAGCATCACTCTCCAAGACAAATCTAGTAACCAAAGATGATTGATGTGCCACATGTAGTTTCTCAGATATGAACCTTAA
>MJUU01011809.1:13302-30021 GCA_002080025.1 Modiolus philippinarum | reverse complement strand
TATGAACACCCTACCACTAAAAGCCTACCTTCTAGAGGCAAGGTTAAAGTTTTTTGAAAATTGCCCTAAGGGCAAGGTCAAGGTCAAAACGTCTACAAGTATATATGGTACCAAAAGAAAGCTCTCATCACAAGGATGTCACATACCAAATATTAACATCCTAGTTCTTCAGGTCTCCATTCCACAAGCCAGGTTAAAGTTTTGCTGACGCCGACGATGCTGACGCCGGGGTGAGGACAATAGCTCTCCGGACATTGGTCCCGGCGAGCTAAAAAGTACATCTTTTTATGTACAGGAAAGGTACTTTTGCAAAGTATATATGTACAATGTATATGACACTTTTTTATCTAATTCATTAAGTCAATAGAGTTTTGATCTTGAGTAAAGTTTTTCTGTTTTACAATGACCTTGGCAGAGTTACAATATGAACATACCTGAACAATAAAAGACATTGTATTACCAACTACTTGTGGTTCTTGCCATCCCCAAATTACATTGCTATTTTGTGCTGATACAGAAGGCCCAAGAAACCAGTTCCATAACCATCCTTTATTATTCTGTGGAATCTGTGGAATTGTGGGAATATTTGGACGGATCTGATATCTTCCTGCATTTGGATTTGGTAAGGAATTTATTGCTCTACCTATACAGTCCATAACCATTATTACACCAAGAATGATGGCTCCTATTATGATTGTTAGAACTGAAACAAATTAAGATTTCATTGCGATTTTTACACAAATCACTACGGATCAAGATACAAACTCATTGCAATTTTGTTCTGTAGATTCAAGAAATAAGTTTCTAAAAATAAAGTGAAACAAACCATTCTATTCTGGCCATTTATTCCTTTCCAAAATGCCATTCAGTGTGGACCAATTAGAAGTATCCTTTTTCTGTCATGAATTACATATATATATCCAAGGACTGGGTATCTCATATCATTTCCATTGTATTTTGTCTTAAATAAGTGTAAATTATCTTATTGATCGATATAATCTTCATCCCAATATATCTATTACATCATTATTTACACGTCTTTAACTTGGCAGTGATATTGTTACTGTATAAATTCAAATTACAAGATTTTATTTACTGATACAAATTTAAATTCAAGATATAACACAGATTTCCGCAATAAAGTTATAAATTAAAAAAAAGAAAAAAGAAACTAATACATATAAATTGTTTAAATCATCACATTAAGCTGAAAAAAAATCTTCCACGTTTACATTTCTCTTCAAAGTAAACATGCTATAAGAATTTTTATATAGTCTATAAATCAAATCGTAGATATTGGAAAATCATCTGAAAATGTCAAATTTCAGGATATAAAATTACATTTCCTTTTCTACTGTAATGAACATCAATAAAATCGATTTTTGCTAAAAAAGTACTTTTGTGTTGTTAGAAAAGGCGTCTTGCAATAAAACAATTATTCATTTATTCTTTGTTAAAAAAAAAATCAGACAATTTAAAGCTTTTTCACACAAACGAGAGAAAAACACTGGCTTATTTATTAAATTTCTTTTTATTTCATTTCTTAATTGACATTTTACTGGCATATAAGTTCAAAGAAATCAAAGTAGATACAAGATTGAATATATGATCAGTTTTTTTTTCTGATTCTTGTACTCCAATCCTTGCTGCAGGAAACAGAGTCTAGAAATAAATTGAATTTTGCTTCAGCAGTAAAAAAAAATAAACTGTCAATTTCCTGCTACTTCTGACATCTAAGAACAGGGAAATTGGTTAACCAAAATTCATAATCAATGTTGATATAAAATGATATATTACTATACTTGGGTAAGTTTATAAGATGCAGATATTACAGAAACAGTCAATAAAACTATGGAAAGCTTAACAAGCCATAATGAAATTGTTTAATGGTTCAACAACTCAGAATCAACAAATACATGCTATTTACATCAAATCATGTGATTTTTGAAATAATATTATGAAATATAGTAACATACCTTCACACAAATCCCGATATAAGACTAGAGATGGTCGCTATTGATCAGAATTAACCATCAGTATAATGATTCCGTTAGAAAAGTGATAGGTCTGACAAATAAACCATCACCTCCCCAGTGTAAATACAATATATTACATTATAATTTGATAGCTCAACAAAATTCAATGCCGGAAATAACAGCATGGAAATTTGGTTAGTCATTATATCTAAATTGTATATTAAACAACAACCTATAAAGGGAATTAATTTTATAATGAATGTAACAAGAAGAAACAAAGACAAATACTTTAAGTGTTGAAGTAGCTTTGACCGCTGATGTCCATAGGCTGAAACTGGCCAATTAGCTATATAGTTATGTTATAATACTAATTGAAGTAAAGTTGACTAAAATATATAATGAAATCCATTTGATCCTTAAATAAAAATTCTGCTACACATGAATTGCACTGGCAGACGCAGATTTAGGGGGTGGGCTGAAAATCATATGTTCCCATAAAATTGAGGTTTTGGCAAATATATATCTTTAAACTTACATGGCTTGCTAAGTTCTGCTATTTTTTTCATCTCCCCCCACTTCATATCCTTAATCCCCCTAATGTTTCCACTGCCCCTCCCTCCCCCAACTACATATCCTGAATCTCCCCTAATGTTTAATGTACATACATTTGGACTAAATAAGTGGACAAAATATGGAACTTAATGCAGTAATAACTGAAATAGACTAGAGGCTCAGAAACTGAGCCTGAATTGCTCAGTCCTGACAAAATGCTTGCAGCAGGGGATGAAACTGATGTTTATCCTATAGGATCCTGTGTTAAAATAGATTCTGTGCCGGTGGTCTTGTTTTTTTATCAGATCAAAACAAATCAATCAAAGCAATCTTAGCTTGGCTTAGTTTCAGCGCATATGACATAAAAGATGTTTTCTTATAGGTGTCCAATTTTAAACAAATTTCTGTGCTTGTAGCCATTTCTTTTGTCGGATCCAAATAAAATGAGCGTTCTTTGCAAAGGACCTTCCGTTCATCATTTCAGTACAGCTTAGTTAAATTTGCTTCAATAGTTGCAGAGCAGATGTTGAAAATAATGTTTTTCCAATAAGGTCCAATGTTAAAACTAAGATCTATGCTGGCAGCCTTGTTTTTTATTGAATCAGAACGAAATGTGCAATCTTTGTGAAGGACCTTCCATACATCAATTCAGTACAGTTTAGTTAAATTTGCTTTCATAGTTTCAGAAGAGGATGTTGAAAATAATGTTTTCCCCAAAGAATCCAATGTTAAAACTAAGATCTGCGCTGGCAGTCATGTTTTTTATCGAATCGGAACGAAATGTGCAATCTTTGTGGAGGACCTTCCATACATTATTCCTGTAAAGTTTGGTTGAATGTGCTTCAGTGGTTTCAGAGGAGAAGATGAAAATGTGAATTTCCAATAGGCCAATGTTAAACCATGTTCCGTGCTGGCGGCCATGTTTTTTGTCAAATCGGAATGAAATGTGCAATCTTTGTTAAGGACCTACCATACATCATTTCAGTACAGTTAAGTTAAATTTGCTTTAATAGTTTCAGAGCAGATGTTGAAAATGATGTTTTTCCCTATAGGGTTCAATGTTAAAACTACGATCCTCGCTGGCAGCCATGTTTTTTATCAAATCTGAACGAAATGGGCAATCTTTGTGAAGGACCTTCCATACATCATTCCTGTAAAGTTTGGTTGAATTTGCTTCAGCTGTATCAGAGGAGAAGATGAAAATGTGAATTTTTCATAGGGCCAATGTTAAACTATGTTCGGACGTGCTGGCAGCCATGTTTTTTGTCGAATCCAAACGAAATGTGCAATCTTTGTAAAGGAGCTTCCATACATCATTTCAATAAAGTTTAATTAAATTTGCTTCAATAGTTTAAGAGCATATGTTGAAAATGTTGTTTTTCCCATAGGGTCCAATGTTAAAACTCAAATCCACGCTGGCGGCCATGTTTTTTATCGAATCGGAACGAAATGTGCAATCTTTGTGAAGGACCTTCCATACATCATTTCTGTAAAGTTTGGTTGAATTTGCTTCAAAGGAGAAGATGAAAATGTGAAAAGTTAAGGCCGGACGACGGACGCAAAGTGATAGCAATAGCTCACACTGACCGGTCAGGTGAGCTAAAAAAGTAAGATGTGATTGAAATTACAGCAAAAACAACAAAAATATGTTCTGCCAAAACTCATGGTAATCCATTACTATTAGTATGATATATAAAACACAACAGGAATACAAATGGGGGAAAATGGTATCTTGTATAGAAATATGGATAGCATATGGATAATATGCAACATACCACATGTTTTCGTACATGTATTTATAAAGTAACTATTACATGTACATTTACTGTATTTTCCTGACTATTGGACAATAGGTCTAAAAAACATCTCCACTGGCTATATATAAATTTTCATTAGTAAGGAGAAAAGTCTAAACTTATTAGCAAGACAAAAACAGCAGGCAATAAAAAAATTTGAACTTACAAAAATCATTTTCTAATATTTCAGTTCAGATTTAAGTCTACATTTCAAGTTATCAGATTAAACATGCTTAAGGTAATTTAAAAAGAATCTATTTCTCCAACAAGATTTCCTGTTAAATTACTTCCTTGCTACCAATGATACAGTGAATTACAATACAACTCATCCCAATTTCTATTCTGCATTTTCATTCATTGTCTATACAACTTGTATTCTTCTTTATTGAAAATTAATAAAGTCGATACAAACACATGTAATTTGTCTTATCCCTTGGTATACATTGTAGATCAATAAAAACAATTAACAACAATACTCTTGTCAGAATATTTCAATATAATGTAATAATATGGCTACTCTACCTTCTTATCACACAGGGTAGATTTGATATTGAAATATAAGGAGTCAAAAAATTACTATTTACAATATTGCATGTGACGAAAATTAGTCAAGTTCAGACAACTGAAATTTTACTGTAATCATAGATGGAAAAGAAATCTGAGACATTATTTTATTTGAGTTTATCTGATTGATGTTATATTCAACAGTCTACCTGTGTAAAAAGCACCACATAATAACAAAACTTCTGTGTGACATGAAAATAACAGTGGACATATTGTGGGGGTTCCTTTCCTAAAATCCTGTCAATTTTTCTACTTTTTCCCTATTTCCCAGGCTGGAAAATATTTTACAAAGATTTACAAAGGTGGCCTTTTCCCGTTTCACAGGCTAAATTTTTAGTTGTTCCCGTTTCTTGCATGACATCCTTTCCTGTTTTCATGTTCTCTTTTTTCAACAATCCTGTTTCCCCCTTACTCAAAAAGGTCAATCCCTCTTCCAGTTTGTAGAGACCAACATTGTGGCATGAAATATCGAACATTCACAGCATAGCTGTACTTTCAACAGTACTTTGATATTTCCACTTCAAAGAACATTTCCATACAAACCCTATTACCAAATATACCAATTCTATTTTCTTTTGAGCTATGTAAGAGGAGAAGTTGTATTTCTTCATTTAATAAACAGCTGCACCATAACCATAATACACCAGCTAACTTCTTTAGCACATTTTTGGAACTGAAAACTCCTGCAAAATTGCCAATGGGGATCCTGGTTGAAGGAATAACAAGAATAACCAACAAATGATTTTATTGCTTTTAAAGCAGTTCTGATGGGACTAAAAATTTTATTCATCATTCCTACAATGAAATCTTGACTTTAACGCAAACTTTAATATAAATCACACATGCATGTTATGTATACATGTATGTATATGATCTTGTTTAATCAGGAACCTCATAACTGTCCAAAATGCATCCAATGACAAAACATTATTCCTCTACCAGCTCTAGAATCTCAGATCTGGTCTTGAACAAAAACTTTAACCTAAATCACCCATGCATGAAATGTAAGTCAAAGTGACCAAATTTTTATCAGGAACCTTGTGACTATCCAAGACGCATCCACTACCAAAATATTATTTCTCTACCTGCTCTAGTATCTGAGATCTGGACTTTAACAAAAACTTTAATCTGAGTCACTAATGCATGAAATGTAGGTCAAGCTACTAGTATTAAGCTGACCAAAATTTTATACCAACATCAAGAACTATCAAAGACCCATTAGTTTACAGAAGCTCATTTATCTAATACTTGTAGTTCAAAAGATATATGGACTTTTACTTTTTATTTGTTACGGACCAATAGACAGACAAACAGAATGACAGAAAGACAAACAGGCAAAATTCTATATTGCCTCCCAAACTTGGTTGGGCGAGGGGGAAATAAAACCTTTCTCTAGTTAGAGTACCACATTAGGATGGATGGATAGACAGATAAACTGACATGTGTATACCAGAATATGTCCCACGAAAAAGGCATAATAAAAACAAAGGTAATAAACGATTACAAAGTTTGCCTTGTTATGTCACATTGTCACAGCAACAATATTGTTGGATGTAGACTTACCACTTACAAGGTTAGATGATCCTACCATGTATACTAGCTGAGATCTGAACTCATCTGAAAGCTTAGTCAAACAAGTGGAAAATAATTCAAAGTGGCCAAATTTTGCCTTGATGCTGACCAATCAACAGAGATGCATGCATGTGCAAAGTTATATGATCATATCATGTATAGTGACTGAGATATGAACTCGTCCATATACTTAAATGTAAATCAATCAAGCAGAAAATATAAATAAAAGTGACCTAATTTTGCCCGAAAGATGACCTTCCATCAGAGCTGCAAGCATATGCAAGGTAACATGATACTACTATCTCTATTGTTGAATAAGATTTGAACCCGTCTGTAAATTTGAATGTGAATCAATCAAGCAGAAAATATAGGTCAAAGTGACCTAATTTTGCCTGAATACTGATCTTCTGTCACAGTTGCATGCATATGCAAGGTTACATGATCCTAGCTTCTATAGTGACTGAGATATGAACTTATTCTTAATCATGAATGTAAATCAATCAAGCTCAAAATATAGGTCAAAGTAACCTAATTTTGCCTGGATACTGACCAACCATCAGAGATGCAAGTATATGCAAGGTCACTTGATCCTAACTTCTATTGTGACCGAGATCTGAACCTGACTGTTAACTTGAATGTAAATCAATTAAGTGGAAAATATAAGTCAGACTGACCTAATTTTGCCTGGATGCTGACCTACCATAAGAGATGCATGCATATGCAAGGTAACATGGCCCTAACATGTACACTGACTGAGATTTAAACTTTTGATGTAAATTTGAATGGAAACCAATCAAGCCTAAAATATAGGTCAAAGAGACATAATTTTTCTGGATGCTGTCAGTCAACCAAGACGCAGCTGCATGCAAAGTTTGATGTCACCCTACCATGCATAGAAGATTGCATGTATCTCAAAATGCCAATGCCGGGGTATTCCAACAACAGTCCATACCCCATCTTTGTTAAGGCAAACTAAAAATGGACAGTAACTTGTATATCATAATACATCCAGTCAAAGGTATGTATATAACCAGAGGCTAAGGTGCTTTTCCTATAGGGTCCTATGTTTAACTATGTTAACTGCCGGCAACCATCCTGAATATGATTTGAACATCAAATTCACAAACTCAGAAGGAGACCACATATGGACTTTTATGATAAAATCTGATTAACAATGTTCAAGTGGTTCCAGAGGTGAGGATCTTTGAATGCATTTACAATAGGGTCCTATGTTAAACCCTGTTCCCCTGCTGGTAGCCATCTTGGATGTATCAATATAAAAATCACCAGCTTTGAAGGGAACCATCCAAGGACTATTAAGTTCAAATTAAATCAAACTTGTTAAGGTAATAGGTATGTAAATAGCAATGTTCCCGGATTTCGATAAATTTTAACCTGCAAACTGCATGAAATAGAGCTGGATATAAAAGTGGAAAAAATTGGTTTTAGCTATTTTAATGTCTGAAATATGACTGATTAAATAAATCAACAAGCTATGTTGAATTCATATAGAATCGATGCAAAACATACAGAAAATTAGAACAACAATCTTCTTTAAATTGCGCTATTTTCAAAACATTTCCTACAAATATGAAATGTTTTAAACAATGAAATTTCCGTTTAAATGATGCATATTTTATACCGGGACACCGAATTCGTTTTGTCGGTATAAAAAGTTGAACATAGGCTAGGCTCACCAAAAATGGACTTCTCTCGATAAAACGCACCATCAAAATGACGTCGTCAATAAAAGTTACTATTTTAGGCGTGACTAGAATGATGATCCCCTATTAAGTGATATATATCATGAAAAACGAATTCGGTGACCATATGAAAAAAATATATCAATAAATTGGAAATCTCTCTGGCAATATCATATTAGTTTTACAGAAAAATTGTAGGATACAGTTTGAAAAAACGACGATTTAAAGTGAAATTGATTAAAGTGAAATTTAAAATTATTTTGCATTCATTCTAAAGCAAAGTTCTAATGTTCACCGCTAGGAGTGTCAATTTATGCACCTATCACCTTAAAGCAGTTTTAGAGTAGAAGATCTAATGCATTTCCCATAGGGTCCTATGTTAAACTCTGTTTCCTGCTGGCTGTCATCTTAGATGAGGCATCAACATAAAGATCACAAATTTGAAAGGGCCACCTAATGATTATTATGTTCAATTTTTATCAAAATTCTTGAAGCAGTTCCAGAGGAGGAGATATTTGAATGCATTTCTCACAGGGTCGTATAATATAATATGTTCCCAACTGGACGCCACCTTGGATGAGGTTACAATATAAAATCATACTTTGAAGGGGACCACTCAAGGATTATTGTGTTGAAATTGAAACAAAATTGATTAAGCAGATCCAGAGGGGAAGATCTCGCAATGCATTTCCCATGGGGTCAAATGTTAAACTATGTTCTACACTGGCGGCCATCTTGGACAAAATGCAAACCTTACTAGTATATGTAGATTTTGTTGTTCTTTATAAACTGAACATTTTTTTGCAATTCAGACTTGTCCTCTTTTTCAAAAATTTTTTGAAATACAAGTTCAAACACATCAAAATTATAAAAATTCCTCAAAGAAGGGCAAGAACTCCTTTCAAAGTAAAGAGCTTTTCTTCAAAATTACAGGTTAGGTAGATCTTATTATGCTAATTATTTTGTAATTAAAACTTAATCTATATCTTCTATCATTTTTATATATTTTTTAATTAACAGTAGGTAACAAAAAATTGAAACTCCAAGACGGGTATTTGATTTTTCATCAAGATTAAAGGGTAGGTAGATCTCATCATACTCATCAATTTGACACTGTCAGAATTTTTTTTATACCTGTAACAGTTTACAGCAATTTGCAAAAAAAAGAACAGCAATTTACTCCATATTCTATTTTAGTAACAGCGGTCATCAGGCATGGGGTCTATTACTTTAAAATACAATTGATTACATTACAATTACATTGCTATTTTATGTAATCATTACAATTACAACATTGATTACATTACATTACTTTCCTTAATTAATTGTATTCATGATTACAAATTATTACTTGTGATTACTTCATTTAAGAAAATGAACATCATACCAAGTCCTAGTATATACTAAACGATTTTATTCCTTCTGACATGAAACATTTTCCAAAATCATAAAAATATGCTCTAATAACAGAAACAAGTGAATTTGTGTCAATGGACACTATATGCCCCATTAATAATCATACATTATTTATGCAAAATTGAGTTGTCTGAGAGTTTTAGGAAATCAACACAATTGTGGACCCAAATTGATGACTCGCCCATCCCTACATGGTCGCAAAATTGATGTGAAAACTCAAACTGCCTAAATCAGAAAACTTTACATGTTCGCTAGACTGTAAAATTAGATTAACTGGCAAAAGCAATATAGCAGACTGTCATGTATTACCCAAAACCAAAATGCCTAATATCAGTGACCTACCACTGATAGATACTGAAAAACCAAACATGTTTACTAGACCATGAAAATGAGGACATTAGGGCTAAAACAAAATAGCAGGCTGTTGTCTCCCATCTAAGACAAACCAACATACCAAATATTATTGACCTTACATTAATAGATACCAGGAAACTTAACAAGATCACAGGACCATGAAATTGAGGTCTCAGACAAAAGCCATATAGCAGACTGTCATGTCTACCCAAGACCAATCAAAAGAAAAAACAAGAGGCTCTCAAGAGCCTGTATCGCTCACCTGGGTCCTACGCAGTACTATAATTCCAAATTGATAGTCCATCTTTGGTGGTGTATGTACATAAAAATCAGAAACTTTTTATAAAATTGAATTAAAATTGTTCAAGCAGTTTCAGAGAAGATTTTTGAATGCAGTGTCCAAACTTAAAGGGCCTATGTTAATCTACGTGCCCTGCTGGCAGCTATTTAACATAAAACTTTGAAGAGGGTCGCTCAAGGACTATCATATCAAAATTCTACTGAAATTGTTCAAGCAGTTTCAGAGCAGAAGATCTTTTTATGCATTTCCCATTGGGTCCTATGTTAAACTAAGTTTTGCCACTGGTGGTCATGTCGGAAGACTGATCAGCACCAAAGTAACAAACTTAGTCAAAATCTCACAAGTTTCATTTATGCAATGTTTAAATTGAATCCATTCAGAGGTTTTTTATTATATCTTTGTATGCATTTCCCCTTAGGGTCTGATTCATTGCTGGAGGCTATACTGGATGATGGATCAGCACCAAAGAAACAAGACTTGGTCAGCTTCTCATAAGCATCATTTATGCAAAGTTTGGTTTAAATGTATTCAGCAGTTCTCTAGAAGAAGATCTTCTGTTAAATTAAGTTCACAGCTGGTGACACTTGGTCAGCACCTGACAGGCATCATTCATGTCATGTTTGATTTAAATCCATTCAGCAGTTCTCTATAAGATCTTTGTGCGCATTTTCCATAGGGTCCAATGCTGTGGGTCATATACGATGACGGATCGGCACTTAAGTCAGAATACTTAGTCAGCATCTCATAAGCATTATCAATGCCATGTATGGGTTAAAGCAATTCAGTGGTTCTCAAAAAGAAGTTCTTTGTATGCATTTTACCATTGGGTCCAATGTTAAAATTTAGTTCCCAGCTGGCAGCCATGTTGGATGACGGATCCGCACCAAAGTAGTAACACTTGGTCAGCACCTCATGAGCACCATTCATGCCTCGTTCGGTTCAAATCCATTCATTTGTTCTCAAGAAGAAGTTTCTTATATGCATTTTCCAATAGGGTCCAATGTTGAAATTAAGATCCCCGCTGGGGGCCACGTTGGATGACGCAGGGATCGGCACCAAAGTAACAACACTTGGTCAGCACCTCATCAGCATCATTCATGCCAAGTTTGGTTCAAATCCATTTGTTGGTTCTCAAGAAGAAGTTCTTTGTATGAATTTTCCCATTAGGTCAAATGGTAAAATAAGTTCCCCGCTGGCGGCCATCTTGGATGAGGTTGGAAAACTTGAACGTGTTCAATAAAATATAGTCCTTAACATGCTGAACATTTTTGCAATTTAAACTTGACCTCTATCTCAAAGTGTTTTTGAAATATAGGACAAAAACTAAAAAATCACGAAAAATTTGACCAATAAAGGGCCACAACTCATATATAGGTACTTGGATTTTTTCAAAGTTTCCATGTGGGTAGATCTTAAAATGCTGAACATTTCTGCAATTTAAACTTAACCTCTATCTGTTATAGTTTCTTTAATAAAAAAATAAAAAACATCAAAAGGAGTATGTACGATAAGAGGCATATTTGGCCCCCAGTCATAGCTATATTTTCAAATGCAGTATTACTTTAAACTTTACTTGGTATATCACAGTTGTTATATTGCTTATTTCAAAACTCAGTAAATTGGCGCAGTCACGTCATCAAATCCTGATTGTGACATCACAAATGTCATGCTTCTTCTAGATTTGCAGAAAATCGACAAATTTTCGTCAATTTTTGGTCATGTTTTGGCACAGACAGCACAGAGCGCATGCTTGTGCCAATGAGATGTTTTGATATGTTGAAAGTATATAAAATTGCAACTTTTTCATGCAAAAATCTTATTGGCACAGGCATGCGCTCTATGTTTCCTGTACTGAAATATGTAAGGATTTTGGTCATTTTCGTCCATTTTTGTGAAAATGCTTATATTTGTCGGATTTTGGAGTTAATTTTTTTATACAAACAAAAAAGACTTTTCCAAAACCTGTCGAATTTTATTACATACTGATATTGAATTGTATTTTGAGACATGATTTTATGAAATAAAAGGGTCTTAATTTTAGGGGCCAAATATACCCCTTACCGTACATACTCCTTTTGAAATTTTACGGAAAAAGGGCAATAACTCTAAGACGGGTCATCAGATTTTCTTCCAAATTTCAGCATGGGTAGATCTTCTCATACTGATAATTTTTACTCCGTTCAGATTTTTTAAATCTGTAACGGATTTTGAGTTATTTGCCAAAAACTGTAATTTGCCCCTATGTTCTACTTTTAGCAACGGCAGCCATGTTGTTTGACCTAAGACAAACAAAATAACAAATTTGAAACTAGATACCCTAGTGATGATTCACTTAGAATTTGGTTTCATTTGACCCTGTGGTTTCAGAGGAGAAGATTTTTGAAAGTGAGCTAACAACGGACGGACCGACAGATGACGGATGCCAAGTGATGGCATTAGCTCACCCTGGCATAGCCAGGTGAGCTAAAAACCCAACATACATACAAAATATCATTGACCTACCACTTACAGTAACTGAGAAAATGACCTAATCATATAAACTTAATATGCTCACTAGACCGTGAAAATGAGGTCAAGGACAAAAGCCATATGACAGACTGTCATGTATTACCTAAGACCAAACTTCATTCACCTATCACTTACAGTTACTGAGAAAATGATCTAAACACAAAAACTAAACATGTTCATTGTACCGTAAATTGAGGTCAAAGACAAACACCATATAGCAGACTGTCATGTACTACTCAAGACCAACCTATATACAAAATATCATTGACCTACCAATTATAGTTACTGAGAAAATGACCTAATCATATGCTCACTAGACAGTGAAATTGAGGTCAAGGACAAAAGCCATATGACAGACTGTCATGTACTACCTAAGACAAAACTACACACCATATATCATTGACCTACCACTTATAATTACTGAGAAACTATTTTAAGCACAAAAACTTAACATGTTCACTGGATCGTGAAATTGAGGTCACAGACAAAAGCCATATACAAAATGTAGCAGACTGTCATTTACTACTCAAGACCAACCTATATTCCAAATATCACTGACCTACCACTTATAGTTACTGAGAAAGTGACCTAATCAGAAAAACTTAACATGAAAGTTAACACCGTCACCGCCGCCATACTTTGTACGCATATGTCTCGCTTTCCGCGCCTTTAGTTGTGGGCGAGACAAAAAATTGAATCAAAAGACTTTTGCCTTTCATTTTTTCCAAATCATTGTTCGAACAAAAATAAATTGAAAAATGTATGGTTGCCATGCAAAATTCCTGCAAAGAAGTGGTCTTTAAAAGTTTCAGGAAATTTACCAAAATTTGAATCAAGGATTTTTGCAATGCATTTATTGAAAATTGGTGATCTTATGAAAATAAATTAAAAAATGTATGGTTGCTAACTTGATGGGTACAATTCCCAAAATTAAATTGTTTTTTTGAGTGTTTCAGGAAATTTACCAAAAATAGAATAAGAATTTTTGCAATCCATTTTAAGAAATTGACAACTTTAATTGAAAAGAATGAAATTCATATTCTTGCAAGGTAGAATTTAAAAAATGAAGTGATTCAAATTGAGACTTTCAGGAAATTTACCAAAAAGGAATAAAAGATTTTTACATTTCAGTTATTAAAAATTGATGTTTTGATCCCCCCCCCCCCAAAAAAAATAAAAAAATAAAATAACAATGTAGGGTTGCTAGGTAAAATTCCCTAAATTTAATGGTCTTACAGAGTTTCAGGAAATTTACCAAAACTGGATTCAAAATTTTTGCAATTCCATTTTTAAAAAAAATGGCCATCTATATTCAAAGCACACAAAAAGAACTAAAAAAATGCTAGGATGAATTTCAAAAATTAAAACAATGAGCATTAATATCAAAATTCAAAGCCAATGAACCATGACCTTTTAAGTCACAGGATTTGTTTGGCACCAAAACATTACAGTTCATGTCATGATCTATCATTTTACAAAGTTTTTTCCAGAACATCAAATCTCCTTCAAGGTAAATTACCTTCAACCTAAACATAAACTTGTAGTATAATGTCAAATATTTACTCATAATATTCAAAGTGAACGAAGACACATGACATTGAGGTCACAGCATCTGTTTCCTTTGAAATGTAGCAGTTCCTGTTTTGATCTATCTGTACACAAACAGGAATGCCACTACTTTGATGTCTACAAATTTAAAGGACCAAATTAGTCGACAAAATTCTAAGCTGCAATAATTATTTTCCAGAATTTGTTTACATACCACTAATGGATATCAAATTGATCAAATTCCAGGGTTTTTCAAGGATATTTCCAAATATTTAAGGGTTTTTCCAGTTTTCCAGGATGTGTGGCAACCCTGTAACAAAGTTTCATCTGGTTATCAAATCTCCTTCTACCTCAACCTTAACTTGTAGTACAATATCAAATATTCAGTAATTCAATTCAAATATTCAAAGTCAATGAGGCATAACCTTGAGGTCATAGCATGTTTGCTTCCAATGTCATGTTCTATCTGCTTACAACGTTTAATCAAGATATCCAACCTCCTTCAAGGTAAACTACATTCAACCTAAACCATAACAGGTATTACAATATCACATATTCACTTCAAATATTCAAGTCAATGGCCATGACCTTGAGAGGATAGCATCTATTTGCTTCCAAAATGTTGCAGTTCATTTCATGGTTTATCTGTATACAAAGTTTCATTAATATACCAAACCTGTTACCTTCTTCAAGGTAAACTACCTTCAACCTAAACTTTAATCTGTAGTACAATCCTAATATTCAAAGTCAATGACCTGTGACCTTGAGGTCATAGCATCAGTTTGCTTAATATATGTAAATATTCCAGTTCATGTCATTGTCTTTGTGCATACAAAGTTTAATCAAGATACCAAACCTTGTTCAAGGTAAACTACCTTTAACCTAAACCTTAACCTGAGCATTACGTACAGATGTACGCACAGACAACATACCTGTAAACTATATACCCCTCCTACTTCATAGGCGGGCATGACAATTTACATATCAGAAGCACAACTGGAACAACACATCCTGCAAGTTTGGTTGGAATCTGACTTATAGTTATGATGGAATAGTGGATTAACAAACCAGATTGACAAATGAGCACTTTTGGCTGTGAACCTCTAAAATCTGTTAAATCAAAATTTTATTAAGTACCGGTATCAGGTGCACAACTACACCAGGTGAACAACTTATCTTGAAAGTTTGGTTGAAATCCACCTAGCAATTTTGAAGGAGTTGTGGATTCAAAATCCTACAGACTAACAAATGAGCAATTTAGACTCCATGAACCTCTAAAATCTGTAAAATCAAAATTCTAAGTATCAGGTTCACGACTACACCAGGTGAACAGCATATCTTGAAAGTTTGGTTGGAATGGGACTGGCACTTTTGAAGGAGTTGCAGATAAAAAAACTGACCAACTAACAAATGAGCAATTTTAGCTCCATGAACCTCTAAAATCTATAAAATCAATATTCTAAGTATCAGGTACACAACTTCACCAGGTGAATAACATATCTTGAAAGTTTGGTTGCAATGGGACTACCAGTTTTGGGGAGATGGGATTCAAAAACTGACAGATGATGTAGGACGACAAAGGACAACAACAACAAGGCCAGACAACTGATAGCAAACCCTATGTATCGAATCTGCTTACAGCGGGCGACACAATTAACCTGGACTGGGTTGCACAAACATCAATTAAAGTTAATTGACGTTTAAATTTTTTAGTGTAAATTAATTTGGTTGAATTTGTTAAGGATTTAATTTACAATTAAAAGTTAAACGACAATTAATTTTAATTGACGTTTGTGCATCCCAGTCCTGAATATTATTTAGTAATCATGAGAAATATGATAAGTGAGAAACACTTTTCATAAAATATTTTCCATCTCAATTCATCTAAATTGATTGATGAATGATTTTTTTTCTGGTTGTTGAAAAACACAAAAATATAAAGGGCTACGAACTGTGCAGCATAATACAACTGCAGCAAGTTGGTAACTGAAATTAAAACAAGTGTAATTTAAAATGAATTAGGACACAGTAAAGAGCTTCACAGTAATTTGACGGACACAATAAGGTACTTGACGAATTAATTACCTGGACAAAAACTAGGGAAAATAAAAATAACCTTTTGATCCCTTATTGATTGGAGAAAGTAAGAGCTAAGCAAAATTTGGTGACTACCAACCAAATCTGACATCAAGATATAATATAAGGAAAAAAAATTGAATTAAATCTGATAAAATATCAAATTTCAGGTGATTTGAACAAATGCAATTTAGGCTCACTTTGGCCTCTTATAGCTCAGAAACAATAAGAGATATGTAAAATCTATCACCATACATAAACAGGAATCCATGATTACAGAGTTCGCCTCGTTATGGCACTTTGTCACAGTAACAAAATTTTGACTGGATGTTGACATCACATTTGCATGCCTA
>MJUU01011809.1:0-11193 GCA_002080025.1 Modiolus philippinarum | reverse complement strand
CGCAGCATGATCTGACCGCAGCATGTCGACCACTGAAATTTGAACAAGTGTAAACTAAAATTAATGTGGACACAGTAATTTGCTGGACACAATAAGGACCTTGACACATAAATTAACTGGACACAAACTAGTGAAAATAAAAATTAGCCCTTTTAATCCGTATTACTAGGATATTGTAACAGCTAATAAAGTCTGTTGACTACCATCAAGAAAAATCCAAAGAAAAAACTCAGGTTGAAATCCAATGAAAAATAAAGATTTCACATATTTTGAAGTATTGCAATTTGGCCCCTTTGATCCATTATAGCTTGGAAACTTAAGAGCAACGCAAAATATACTGCCATATCACTGAAAGCTTAAAATGAGAACAATCCAAGGATAAAAATCCCATCAAAATCTGATGTAAAATAAAGATTTTACATATTTTCTAAAAATTGCAATTTTGGCCCCTTTGACCACTAATAGCTTGGAAACGGTAAGAGCTACGCCAAATCTGTTGACATCAACTGAAAGCCTACAATGTGAGGAATCTAATGAAAAAAATCCCATTGAAATTGGATGAAAAATGAAAATTTTAGGTAATCCACATGATTGCAATTTTTGCCCTGTTGGGCCCCTCATAGCTTGGAAAAGGAACAAGTTATCAAAAATCTAATGGTGCAGCACTATGTTAATTTTTCATAAGGAATCCACTGCAAAAAACTGCATCAAAATCGGACTAAAAATAAAAAAATTTAATTTTTGAAATTGGCCCCTTTTGGGCCCCATTTATCTCGTGAACGGTACATGCCACGTGAAATCCATTGACATACTACTGATTGGAAATTTCCTCAGGAAGACACTGAAAGCAACCTCATCAAAATCCGATAAATAATAAAGATTCTACAGTCAAATATGCTAAAACTTCAAATTTAACCAAATTCAAATTTTTGGCCCCTTTTTTTAAAAACGGGTGGGGCCACAATGACCAAAACTAAGCCAAGCCTTCCTTTTGTGCCAAGGAACATTGTGTTAAAATTTCATAAGGATTGGTCAATTGAAACTTAAGTTATTGACCAAAAACAAAAGTGTCTACAGACAACGACAACGACAATGACAACGACAACGACAACAGCACCATACCATTATACGACCGCAAAAATTTCTGCGGTCTTAAAAACACCGAGAATTATATTCCTAAAAGATTTGGCGGGAAATAGCATGGGGCTTTATTCAACATACAATGAATATGAAAATTTATCTAACAGGTTTAAACTGGTTTAAACTTGAAATCATTACAGAAAAAAAAACATTATAGAAGTTATCTTTTCTAACATGATCAATGTTGATTGATGGTCAAACATCATAAATTAAAATTAATTAAATTGAAATATCTGTACCCTGACCTTCCATTCAAGCTGAGGCCATGCAATAAATTGTTTTTTAGAAAGACCAAAACACCTTATAAATGGGTGATGCATAATCTGATATAAAGTTTGATTATATTTGCCTTGTGAATGATCAATATATATGTTGCATCTGTGATCTAATACATATTTTGTACTCATGTTAACATATTAAATCACAGAGGAATAAAAAAAAAGAAAAAAAATCTCCCTTCTCCTAGTTTTGAAGGCAGATCTCCTGCATCGGCAAGCTGACCTTATCAAGGGTATAGATACAGATAAAACAGTATACCCGCTTCTCCTTCAGAGTGGGCATACAAAAATGTCAGTCTCACTAAAATCTGTAGGGCATTATTCTACCATTTTTGTTCATAATATCTCAAAGGTTAAAGGCAAAATATATGTTAAAAATCAACAAGCTAAGATTGTGATTAAAAATTTCATATAATTTAAAAACATACCAATGATTGACCTTAAAAATATATCATCACAATAAAAACTTATGTTGATCTCGTCAACAAAGGATAACCCATGGAAACCCTCCAGTTTATTTCCAGTGGGGTCCTTCAAAAATAAGTATAAACGTAACTTAATTTACATGTATTTAAATATTTCTAAGTTCAAAGTATTAATAGCAGGCGAAATTGGTAGTGCAGTTGGTCTTTAAGGTGGAGTAAATGTGAAATCAGTTCTTCTTTATACCCAGTAAGTGACATTTCACATCCTTTTTTTAATCCAGTTATGTTGGTGATCTATTTGATGAAATAAGGAAGTGAGTTCCAATCTTGGATAGCGTTATAACAAAATATAGGTAATCAAAGATTACAAAGTTCGCCTCGTTATGGCACATTGTCAGAGTGATCTAATTTTGCCTGGAGTCTGACCTACAATCCGAGATGCATGCATATGCAAGTTTACATGTTCCTAACATGTATAGTGACCAAGATCTTAACTCTTCAGTAAATTTGAATGCAAGTCAATCAAGTGGAAAATATAGGTCAAAGTGACCTAATTTTGCCTGGATGCTAACTTACTATCAGAGATGCATGCATATGCAAGGTTACATGATCCTACCATGTAAAGTGACTGAGATTTGAACTCTGACCTCAACTTAAATGCAAATTGTTCAAGCGTAAAATATAGGTCAAAGTGACCTAATTTTGCATGGATGCTGACCAACCATCAGAGATACATGTATATGCAAGGTTACATGATCCTACCATGTATAGTGACAGAGATCTGAACTAGGACGTAAACTTGAATGTAAGTCATTCAAGCGGTAAATATAGGTCAAAGTGACCTAATTTTGCCTGGATACTGACCTACCATCAGAGATGCATGCACATGCAAGGTTACATGATCCTACCATGCATAGTGACAGAGATCTGAACTCGGATGTAAACTTGAATGTAAGTCGTTCAAGCTGAAAATATAGGTCATTTTGCCTGCATGCTGACCTACCATCAGAGATGCATGCATATGCAAGGTTACATGATCCTAACATGTATAGTGACTGAGATCTGAACTCAGAAGTAAACTTGAATGTAAGTCATTCAAGCGGAAAATATGGGTCAAAGAGGCCTAATTTTCAGGGAAGCTGTGAGTCAACCCAAGATGCACCTGCATGTAAAGTCTGATGTCCCTACCATGCATAGTTGCTGAGATATACACCCAAATGTGGACGCGGACGCGGATGCGGACGTAGACGTAGACGCCGGGGGTACTCCAATAGTCCCCCTCAACTTCGTTGAGGCGAACTAAAAATGGTGTTGATTCTGTGCCTTTAATCTTTGGTATTACAAAATTTAAGGACTTGATCAGGTATTATATTTATGGTGTTCATTTATTTTTACAAAGTTGTTTTTAGATATGATGGACATTTTTTATTAAAGATTTTATGCATATGGTTCAGTCTTAATTGTTTTGCTCCACGTTCAGATAGCTCAAACTTTGTTATTCCTGTGTACCTATAGTCTCTCTTGGACCCAAGTTTTTTTATGAATCTTACTGTTTTATTTTGAGTCACTTGTAGTTTTTGTTTTAAAGATTTAGATATACCTGCATACCAGGAGGAACATGAATAGTGAAAAGGACATTGGATAAGAGCTATGGATAATGTTTTCCTTGCTTCTGTTGACAGATAATTCGCTTTCCTATAAATAAATTTTAAACGACAGTTAACTGTCTTAATGATAGAGTTTGCAGTTTTTTCACCAGATAAATTTTGATCAATTTCAATACCCAAATATCTAATGCTACTCTGTGATTTTATAACATGACCATTACAATTAATTTGAAATTTCAATATTTTAGCTAATTTCCGCTTTGGTCCAAAGAGTATGCACTCAGTCTTTCCAAGATGGAGAGATAATTTGTTGTCAACAAGCCACAAGGTACATGATTCAAGTTCTTTTCCGAGTTCGTCTGCTATAAAATCAGAATCCTTATGTAAAAATAAAATAGTACTGTCATTGGCATACAAAAGAAGTTTACAATCAGGATTGATGCTGATGACCATATCATTCACATAACAAAGAAAGTGTATTCAAATGTCCTTGTCAGGTAAACGAATGGTGCAATGATTTGAAAAGATAATCTGCATACAGTTGCATCTAAAATGTCGGTTTTTGATTAGAAAATCTATATCATAAAATATCATAACAAATTGACCAAGATGAATATCATTAAAAATGTTACTTGTGTCAACCAACATAGCGGATTAAACTTGTTGCCGAATACTGTGGAAGTACTTTTATTCGTTGACACCAATTTTCGTGGTTTTCATAAATAGCACTATTTCGTGGGTACTTAAACAGTCAGGGGTGTAACCTATTCAAGTTATCAAATGAAGTACTTTTGTGTAACTGAATTGAGTGATCATGTATTTTCAGCAATAACTTATTTAAGTTATCAAATGTTAATTTCTTGAAAATGTCAAACTTTGATTACAAATTTCTTTATGATAAAGATTTTTCTCAAACAAACAATAGTTTTTCCCATATGGTTTGGATCCTTAACTGTGTAATTACCTATCAATTATAAATGCGCAAAGAGAGGAGATACATGCGCCAACAAAGATTGGACCCTTGGGAAATCAAATCTCAATTATCTTTAAAATGGTTCATCAAAATCAATTAGACAGGCCATCATTAGATTGAGGTCAATTTGAACTACTTAATACATGTATAATAATAGACTTAACTGTGGCCAATAAGTAAGAATTTCAACAAAACTGAATATAATGTAAAAAAGGCTTCAATAACTTAATGAAGTTATCAACAGAGTAATGTCCCTTGATTAACAAAACAGTAACTCATATAGGTTATTGCTTCATAACTGGTATAAGTTTTTTAAAATAAAGGGCTATGCCGAGCGCAGCATAATACGACCGCAGCATTTCGACCACTGAAATTTGAACAAGTGTAATATAAAGTGAATGTGGACACAGTTAAGAGCTTGACACAGTAATCAGCTGGACATAAAGTAGGCCTACTTATTTTGGCCCCTTTGACCCCTTTAGCTCAGAAACAGTAAGAGATACGTAATATCTGTTGATATACCACCAAAAGCTTACAACAAGAGGAACCCAAAGAAAAAAATCCCATTGAAATCCGATGACAAATAAAGATTTTACATTTTTTTTTAAATTGCAATTTTGGCCCCTTTGAACCTTACAGCTCAAAATGGTAAGAGATACGCTAAATCTGTTGATTTAATACTGTAAGCTTACAACAAGAGGAACCCAAAGAAAAAAAACCCATTGAAATCCAATGACAAATAAAGATTTTACATTTTTTTTTTAAATTGCAATTTTGGCCCCTTTGAACCTAACAGCTCAAAACGGTAAGAGATACGCTAAATCTGTTGATTTAATACTGTAAGCTTACAACAAGAAGAATCCAAAGAAAAAAATCCCATCAAAATCCGAAAAAAAATAAAATTTTAGGTGATATGCTTATTTGCAATTTTGGCCCCTTATAGCTCTGAAAAGAAACACATTATTAACAAGAGAATCTGTGTCAATAGACACTATGCCCCGCTACTGCTCATACATAATTAATGAACATTAGTGACATTTATTTTATCATCTATACATCTAGAGGCATGAAATTTTACCTAGCAATCATCAAATTTGTATGGTTGCTAGGTAAAATTTCTAAAACTAAATGGTCTTAGACAGTTTCATGAAATTTTCCAAAGTTGGAATCAAGAATACATGCAATCCATATTTGGAAAATGACTACTTTAAATGAAAAGAATTGAATTCACATTGTTCCTAGGTAGAATTTCCAAAATGAAGTGTTCTTTGATTTCTGGAAATTTACCAAAATTGGTTTAAAAGATTTTTGCAATTCAGTTATTGAAAATTGGTGTTTTGACAAAAAGAAATAAAAAACATAGGTAATCAACGATTACAAAGTTCGCCTCGTTATGGCACATGGACACAGAAACCCAATTTGGCCAGAATGCTCATTTACTATCCCTAATGCATGTATACAAAGGCTAGATGATCTTACCATGTACAGTAACTGAGATCTGAACTCGGACGTAAACTTGAATGTAAGTCACTCAAGTGGAAAATATAGGTCAAAGTGACCTAATTTTGCCTGGATGTTGATCTACCATCAGAGATGCATGTACATGCATGGTTAGATGATCCTACCATGTACAGTGACTGAGATCTGAACTCGGACGTAAACTTGAATGTATGTCACTCAAGCGGAAAATATAGGTCAAAGTGACCAAATTTCCCCTGGATGCTGACCTACCATCAGAGATGCATGCATATGCAAGTTTAGATGATCCTACCATGTACAGTGACTGAGATCTGAACTCGGACATAAACTTGAATGTAAGTCACTCAAGCGGAAAATATCGGTCAAAGTGACCAAATATCCCCTGGATGCTGACCTACCATCAGAGATGCATGCACATGCAGGGTTAGATGATCCTACCATGTTGAGTGACTGAGATCTGAACTCGGACGTAAACTTGAATGTAAGTCACTCAAGCGGAAAATATAGGTCAAAGTGACCTAATTTTGCCTGGATGCTGACCTACCATCAAAGATGCATGCACATACAAGGTTAGATGATAATACCATGTACAGTGACTAAGATCTGAACTCGGACGTAAACTTGAATGTAAGTCACTCTAGTGGAAAATATAGGTCAAAGTGACCTAATTTTGCCTGGATGCTGACCTAACATCAGAGATGCATGCACATGCAAGGTTAGATGATCCTACCATGTACAGTGACTGAGATCTGAACTCGGACGTAAACTTGAATGTAAGTCACTCAAGTGGAAAATATAGGTCAAACTGACCTAATTTTGCCTGGATGCTGACCTACCATCAGAGATGCATGCACATGCACAGTTAGATTATTGTACTATGTATAGTAACTGAGATATGGATTAAAATGTAAATTTGAATGCAAGCCATTCAAGCAGAAAATATAGGTCAGAGAGACCTAATTTTCTTGGAGGCTGTGAGTTAACCCAAGATGCACCTGCATGCAAAGTTTGTTGACCCTGCACTGCATAGTTACTAAGATATATACCCAAATGCGGACGCGGTCGAAGACGTGGACGTGGACAAGGACGCGGATGGGGACGAGGACGCCGGGGGTACTCCAATAGTCCCCCTCAACTTCATTGAGGCGAACTAAAAATGTGTTGTTACTATGTAAAATTTCCAAAATTAAAGGTCTTGAGAGAGTTTCAGGAAATTTACCAAAATTGGAATCAAAGACTTTTGCAATTCAGTTATTGAAAATTGGTGTTTTGACAAAAAGAAATGAAAAAATGTATGGTTGCTAGGTAAAATTTCCAAAATTAAATGGTCTTGGAGAGTTTCAGGAAATTTACCAAAATAGGAATCAAAGTTTTTTGCAAGTCAGTTGTTGAAAATTGGTGTTTTGACAAAATGAAAGTAAAAAATGTATGGTTGCTAGGTAAAATTTCCAAAATTAAATGGTCTTGGAGAGTTTCAGGAAATTTACCAAAATTGGAATCAAAGATTCCATTTACAAACATAGGTAATCAACGATTACAAAGTTCGCCTCGTTATGGCAAATGGACACAGAAACCCAATTTGGCCAAAGTGCTGATTTACCATCCCTAATGCATATATACAAAGGCTAGATGATCTTACCATGTACAGTAACAGAATTAGAACATAAACTTGAATGTAAGTCAATCATGCAGAAAATGTAAGTCAAAGTGACCTAATTTTGCTTGCATGCTGACCAGATGCATGCACATGCAAGGTTAGGTGATCCTATCATGTACAGTTACTGAGATATCAACGTAAACTTGAATGAAAGTCACTCATGCGGAAAATATAGGTCAAAGTGACATTATTTTCCCTGGATGCTGACCTACCGTCAAAGATGCATGCACATGCAAGGTTAGATGATCGTACCATGTACAGTTACTTAGATCTGAACTCGGACGTAAACTGGAATGTAAGTCGATCATGCGGAAAATATAGGTCATAGTGAACTTATTTTGCCTGGATGCTGACCTATCGCCAAAGATGCATGCACATGCAAGGTTAGATGATCCTACCATGTACAGTGACTGAGATCTGAACTCTGACGTAAACTTGAATGTAAGTCACTCAAGCGGAAAATATAGGTCAAAGTGACCTAATTTTCCAGAAATGCTGACCTACCCCCAAAGATGCATGCACATGTAAGGATAGATGATCGTACCATGTACAGTGACTGAGATCTGAACTCGGACGTAAACTTGACGTAAGTCACTCAAGCGGAAAATATAGGTCAAAGTGACCTAATTTTGCATGGATGCTGACCTACCGTCAAAGATGAATGCACATGCAAGGATAGATGATCGTACCATGTACAGTGACTGAGATCTGAACTCGGACATAAACTTGAATGTAAGTCACTCAAGCGGAAAATATAGGTCAAAGTGACCTAATTTTGCCTGGATGCTGACCTACCGTCTAAGATGCATGCACATGCAATGATAGATGATCCTACCCTTTACAGTGACTGAGATCAGCTGAACTCGGACTAAACTTGAATGTAAGTCACTCAAGCGGAAAATATAGGTCAAAGTGAACTAATTTTGCCTGGATGCTGACCTACCATCAAAGATGCATGCATATGCACAGTTACATTATCGTACTATGTATAGTAGCTGAGATATGAACTGAAATGTAAATTTGAATGAAAGCCACCCAAGCGGAAAACATAGGTCAGAGAGACCTAATTTTCTTGGAGGCTGTGAGTTAGCCCAAGATGCACCTGCATGCAAAGTTTGATGAACCTACACTGCATAGTTACTAAGATATATACCCAAATGCGGACGCGGACGCGGACACAGACGCGGACGCCGGGGGCTCCAATAGTCCTCCTCAACTTCGTTGAGGCGAACCAAAAATAGCTGTTTAAACATAAAGGACAAAAAAGATGCTAAGAAGAATTTCAACAAGAGTTGTCAGAGGACAACATAGCTCGCCGGGGATTCCAGTAACCTCAATGCACAATAAATTTGAAAGTAATAGAAAGCTCTCTTCACAAGAAAGTCACATATCAAATATAAACACCCTATCACTAAACAACTTAATTCTAGTAGCAAGTTAAAGTTTTTTTTTAAAAAATTGCCCTAAGGACAACGTCAAGGTCAAAATGTCTACAACAACGGTACCATCAGAAAGCTCTCATCAAAAGAACGTCACATACCAAATATGAAAACCCTACCACTAACAAACTTAATTCAAGAAGCAACATTAAAGTTTTAAAAAAATTGCCCTCAGGGCAAGGTCAAGGTCAAAATGTCTTCAAATATGGTATCATAAGAAAGCTCTCATCATAAGGAAGTTACATATCAAATATGAACACCCTACCACTAAAAGCCTACCTTCTAGAAGCAAGGTTAAAGTTTTCAAAAAAATTGTCCCCAGGGAAAGGTGAAGGTCAAAATGTCTTTCTACAAATATGGTATCACTAGAAAGCTCCCATCATAAGGAAGTTACATACCAAATATAAACACCCTAACACTAAAAGCCTACCTTCTAGAGGCAAGGTTAACGTTTTTCAAAAATTGCCCTTAGGGCAAGGTCAAGGCCAAAATATCTACAAATATGGTACCACTAGAAAGCTCTCATCATAAGGAAGTTACATACCGAATATGAACACCCTACCACTAAAAGCCTACCTTCCAGAGGCAAGGATAAAGTTTTTCAAAAATTGTCCTTAGGGCATGGTCAAGGTCAAAATGTCTACAAATATGGTACCACTGGAAAGCTCTCATCACAAGGAAGTCACATACCAAATATCAACATCCTAGCTCTTCAGGTTTCAATTCCACAAGCAAGGTTAAAGTTTTGCTGACGCCGACGACAACGCGGGAGGTATGACAATAGCTCTCCGGACATTCGTCCCGGCGAGCTAAAAATTAAATCGATGAGCGTTATCAAAAAATCAATCATAAACTTCAAAGCCAATGAACCATGACCTTGAAGTCACAGCATCTGTTTGGTACTAAAACATTGCTGTTCATGTTATGATGTATCATTATACAAAGTTTCATAAAGATATCAAACCTCCTTCAAGTAATCTACCTTGAACGTAAACCTTAACCTGTAGTATATCAAACATTCACTCCTAATATTCTAAGTCAGTGAACCATGACCTTGAGGTCATAGCATTCATTTCCTTCCAAAATGTTGCAGTTCATGTCATGGTCCATCTGCATACAAATTTTCATCAAGATATCATACCTCCTTCAAGGTAAACTACCTTCAACCTAAACCTTAACCTGAGCATTACGGACGTACGTACGTACAGACAACGTAACTGAAAACTATATACCCCTCCTACTTCGTAGGCGGGGCATAAAAATCTAACGGCTAAACACTAAGTTAATTTTTCATAAGGAACCCATTGCAAAAAATTGCATCTAAATCGGACAAAAAGTAAGAAATTAATATTTTTGAGATTTGTCCCTTTTGGACCCCATTTATCTCATGACGGTACATCCGACGTGAAATCCGTTGACATACTCCAGATTGGAAATTTTCTCAAGGGTACACAGAAAGAAACCCCATCAAATTCTGATAAAAAATAAAGATTCTACAGCCCAATATATGAAACCACCCAATTTGTCCCTTTTTGGCCCCTTTTTTGAAAACGGGAGGGGCCACAATATTAAAAACATACCCAAGCTTTCCTTTTGTGCCAAGGAACATTGTGTTAAAATTTAGTAAGGATTGATCAACTGGAACTTAAGTTATTGACCAAAAAAAGAAGTGTCTACAGACGACGACAACGACAACAATGACGACAGCACCATACCATTATATGACCTCCAAATTTTTGCGGTCGTATAAAAAGTCAGTTTCTCATAGTAACTCATTTAAGTGATTTTGGTGATAACTTATTTAAGTTGTACCCCTGACTGTTAAATTCGTGGTTTCCAGTTCTGTGCATTACACCTCTAAGGAAATAAAGGGCTACGCCGAGAGCAGCATGATACGACCGCAGCATGTCGACCACTGAAATTTCAACAAAAGTAGTTTAAAGTGAAAAATTGCATTTTTTGGCCCCTTTGACCCCTTGTAGCTCGGAAACGGTAAGACCTACACAAAATCTGTTGGCATATTACTGAAAGCTTAGATCAAGAGGAATCCAAAGAAAAAAATCCCATCAAAATCTGATGAAAAATAAAGATTTGACATATTTAGAAAAATTGCAATGTTGGCCCCTTTGACCCCTTGTAGCTTGGACACGGTAAGAACTACGCCAAATCCCTTGACATACTACTGAAAGCTTAGA
>MJUU01011808.1:181660-200645 GCA_002080025.1 Modiolus philippinarum | reverse complement strand
TTCCTTAAACTATATTGCTGAAAGGCACATGTCTTCTCTACAAAAAGCCAAAAAAGTATATACCCTAAATTTCATATACATTTAAAGCCTTCCAAGAGATACCTGTAAGTACGTTCAACGACGGCACAAAATTGCGCAGAGATAGTCAGTGGTAAATCCCCTCCTGTAACTGTTAAAAAGTACATCTGGTAAGTACACCTTGGTCATGAAATAAAACTGATGTAGCAATGTTTGAAATGGATGTTTAATCAAAAATCCTCAAATTGTTTTAAAGATGCAATTACGACTACAAGTATATCTTTCTAAAGACCTACTTCTATTTACATTTCATGTCTGATTACTTGAATTGGTTGTTTGGTGGAGAGATGGTACAGACAAAAAAAATGGAATTATCACCCTGTTTAAATAAAATGGGTGAATTCACTAACAATTGCATGGGGTTTCTTTCCGGAGAACGAAGACTTTATTAGGGAGCGACCATTTAACTTGAAGGGGGGGGCTATGGTTTTTTTCTAAAAAAATATTTTGGATCTTATTTTATGTGAAAAAAATATTTTGGCTGCCAAAATGATGAAAAAAAAATTTCTGAATGAGGCTTTCTGCCGAAAAAAATAATGTTAATTTTGAAAAAGAATATTTTGTTGATACGTGTGCAAAAAATAAATAATTTGTTTCGCGCGAAGCGCGAAAAAAATTTTCTGTCCAGAAAAAAACCATAACCCCCCCCCCCCTTCAGGTTAAATGGTCGGTCCCTTACTCAAAACCTAATTAGAATCTGATCAAAGCACTAACAGTAAAACTAGTGCAGTCTATTGAGCACAAGGTGTGTAAACATTGTTTTGTACAAGAAATAAAGGATCGGAAAAAATATATTAGCATATGTGCGGATACCGACAAAAATCCCTGAAGTGGATGATATCTGCCGCAGACCATTAAAGCAATATACACAGAAAGACACAACAATGGTAATTTAAGGCGAGATAATTTAAAAGAGACTATATCTGGCATGTCAGTTAACTGCCACTTAGCTTTTTGTGATTTCATTTTTATGTCTGTATATTTAGTTCTTTCAGTTTCACTTTTCACAATAACTCAGTCCTGTTGCTAACTGAATTTTACTGTTGTTACTATTGTTTTTTAATTTATCCCATTGGCTAGGGGGAAGGTTAGGGCCCAATAAAACTAGTTTAACCCCACCGCAGCAGGTTTGCGCCTGTCCTAAGTCAGGGAGTTTATTAAGCCTTTGTGTGTCTTGTCTGTTTTCTACTTAGTTTACTAGGATGGATTTTATTTCGCTGAACTTGATTACTCTTTATTTATAGGCCGACTCCGACCTGCCGATGAGTGTGGAGTTTCCTCATCGTTCATTGAAGATCTTATGGTGGCTTTGAGTTGTTATTGCTCCCCTTTAAGTCGTTGTCTCTTTGACACATTCCCCGTTTTCCTTCTTTTTTCTATTTATGTACGCTGTCAATTAGTTAAGGAGTAGGGCCTTAGGGTTACAGTCGAAGTACAGAAAAAATGGTATGATTAGGAATCAGAAACTGATCTGCAAAATGGTCCTCGACAAGGAGGAGCTCAAAGAATTGCAACATCACCAACTTAATGACTGAGCTGCTCCAGCTGATCATGATGGAAATAGATATCAGTGATGTTTCGATTGAGTTGGAGTTCGAGGCTATAATTTTATAATCATAATTGTAATTATAAATTCATGCATGAAGATAGCGGACAAAAGTTTGGACGGATTGAAAATACAATTATACAAAGTTTAATCAGTCTAGGGTGCTTCATACATATTAAATACTATATTGGTACTATTTAGAATGAAGACCATCGTCCATGTCCGAAACCTTACGCCTGTCTTTGCTTTCAGTCCTACATCAGGAAGTTGACCGTCAGTATAAACAGTGAATTAATGAGCAAAAGTTTGACTACATTGAGTTCCAAATCTCCAACGCGATAGACATAAAAAGCAGAACACTTAACATTAATTTGACATTAACAACTTTGGCATTGATATTGTGAAGATATGTAAAAATATGAAATAGGTTTTCCATGTATATTCCAAAAGGACATTCGAGAACACTTGCGCAAAACACATAGATCTGCTGTACCAGATTTGCCACAGGAAGCACAAAATACTGTTGTATCAAAAGAAATACATTTCATTGAATTACCACAAGTAACAGGTCACAAAAAGACACCCTACTTCTGCCAAACTTGTTTGCTCACTTTCGTATGCACGACATCATATGGGACTTCTGAGTCGTGTTCAAACCAGAATACATTTCTGATACTATACGAAAAAAATCAATACAACAAAACGTTGAGAGGGAATCACTAATTAATGAATAGTGTTGAGCTAAGGATGGTTTATACTCAATCTATTGTAGCGCTTCGGGTTAATTGTTTTCATCAATTTAAATTTTGTTAAAGACTTGTCATGTAGGAACATTTATAAGTGTATACTTCAATTTCATAAATATTTTGTTTTTATTTGGTATACATTTATTTCAATTATCCAGTCACTCCGTCTCACTGGTATTTTAGGTGATCGTTTCCGCCTTCAATTACACGAGAGTTCCTATCTCGAAAGTCCCGTATTGATCGATTTTTCTGAACAAGAAAAATGATTTCAGAAACGCAATATCAAACGATGAAACCTCTAAGCGTTTTCATAATCACAAAAATTGATGAAGGTTCAAAATTCATCATTTACGCGGATTTTGAACGTTGTACTGAGAAGATTAACACTTGTCAGTCGTATATACGAAGGCATACCAACGACACTAGCTTTTTAAGGATTATATCATTATATGGAATAATCAATACTTTCCAAGTATATACTGGTTAGTTAGATCAGTGAAACAAACACTTCTTGACCAGTTTAAGCAAGAGTGGTTATCTAGTGTTCACGGATCACCAAAGGCTCTAAATTATAGAATTTATAAAGAAAAAAAATGAAAATTATTTTAAAATTTTAGATGATAGAAATTGCATCACTCTGTTTAGGTTTAGAACTACAAACCATAAACTTCCTATTGAATCTGGAAGATGGCAAAATATTCCAGGAGAAAATAGAAAAATTAATCTTTGCCAGACATAAGATATTGGTAATGAATACCATTACATATTAAAATGTCCATCCCTTTGTGAAAAAAGTAAACGATATTTGAAATCTAAATATTATACTCGGCCAAATACTTTGAAATTCAATGAGATAATGAACAGTAGAAATCCACCTGATCTATTAAAATTGTGCAATCAATAAAAAGCTAGAATCTCCAGGGTAGTCACCTTTTTTGTATTTACATTGAAAATTTCTCAGGTACTGTACCTCTAGGTGCTACATTCTAAATTATGTTTGTATTATTCTATTCTATGTGATATTTGTTTCTCTGTACCTGATTTGGTTTAAGAGAATAAATTTATATATGCTTTTGAGGTTCGGATAAGTTTTATATATGCTTTTGAGGTTCGGATAAGTAAGTTAATAAAGGTAGCAAAGAATCGATCGTCTAACATTGAGTGGATTTTTTAGTGAATGACGGAGACGATGCCAAATAACTAAATACCGAAGTCAATGTGAATTTACTTTCTGCATATGCGCATTTCGACAACTAATGTCTCATCAGTGCAGATAAAATCTAAACGTTTGGAAGACCATCAACTCAAAGATGTTTAAAAACTGAAAGAGAACAAATAACCAAAGTGATCTAACTTGATATAAAGCCAAAATCAGCTAAGGACAGAGCTTTGCATGAGAGAGATACTCCTTAGTTTTCAATACAATTTACAAAATTTTAGATATTGGAAGGTTTCAAAAATTTTTTTTTTTCATTAGGGTCCAATATAAAACAATGATGAGGTTGTAGCCATTTATAAAATGGCCAAATGACTTATTTTTATAAAGGACCTTCTATTTCTAATATAAGCACGGTTTGATTTCATTTATTTCGTTTTTTTAGAGAAGATTATCAAATGTGATTCCAGTAAGGTCCAAGGATAAAACATGTTTATGCTGGGGGCATCTGACGGATCTGAACCAAATGAGCAATCTGTATAAGACCTGGCATACGGATTGAAAAAAATACAATTTCACAATTTTAATCAGCCTAGGGCACTTCATACATATTAGATACTCATACGGGACTTCTGAGTCATGTTCAAACCAGAATGCATTTCTGATACTATACGAAACAAATCAATATAACAATACATTGAGAGGGTATCACAAATTAATGAATAGTGTTGAGATAAGGATGGTTTATATTCAGTCTGTTGTAGCGCTTCGGGTTAATTGTTTTCTAACATGGCTCTTGTAAATCGTCAACCAGTATAATACTCGCACATTATACATTATATATTTCGCACATTCACAAATGGTATCGGAATAATGTTTTTAATTTTTTTTTCGTCATAGTTAATGAAGGAAATTTAGACTAAGAACAGTTTTTAAAACTAAATCGTGCCATTCAGACACGTAAATATGCATTGTGCTGCTTTCGATTGCACAACGTCAGAGACAGTAATGGAGGCGAAAAATCCGCCTTCTCTTAGGTCGCTTCAGAATGAAAAATTCCATTTTCTGTCATATTAGAATCGAAGTAATTCATGGCAGGTATATGGTTATTGTCATTAAATCATGGGCTGGGCCTTCTAATATAGGAACAATGGAAACCATGACGACTATCCATATGAAAATCTCCAATAACATAATGAGCGACGTCACAACAGTCTTTACGCTGAAATAAACGACGTCATAATATGTTTTGTGCACAAACACGTCAGTAAATCGTATGTAATGGCTGTCCTTACCGTGTACTCTATAGGTCCGCAGATCATTAAATGTCATATTAGAATCGAAATAATTCATGTTCGCCGGTGGTTTGTAGTCGACACTGGCTTTTGAGGTTCGGATAAGTAAGTTTAAAGGTAGCAAAGAATCGATCGTCTAACATTGAGTGGATTTTTCAGTGAACGGAGCAGGAAGTTGCCGGAGACGATGCCAAAAATATTCTTTTTCATTAGGGTCCAATATGAAACAATGATAAGGTTGTATCAATATATAAAATGGCCAAATGACTTATTTTTATAAAGAACCTTCTATTTCTATTATAAGCACGGCTTGATTCCATTTATTTCGTTTTTTTAGAGAAAATTATCAAATGTGATTTCTATAAGACAAGGATAAAACATGTTAATGCTGGCGGCATCTGGCGGATCTGAACCAAATGAGCAATCTACGACCTGGCATACATTTGTAAAATTTGTATTTTTCATGTAATATCTTAATTTTCTGCTTTTTTACTTGTGTACATTTTATGTTATTGCTTTTGACGTCTTGTGGTTGTTTTGTGAATGTGATGATGGATGCCCTGAACTGGATGGGTGTGTTGATGTTGTAATGGTATTTATTTTGGAATGAACATATGTCAAAATGATTTTTTTATATAGATCTTGAACACATACGACCAATTGACCATAGACTTTGAATTTGGACACACACTATGACCAATTTTATTGCAATGACGTAATTAATTTCATATGAGATATAGATGTAATTACAAAATAATTTTTTGCCGTAGGGAGCAATCTTAATATTTGTTCGGCTGTGATGCAACAAAAGCAATGAAAGGAAATGGAGAATGCACATCCAATAAAGTCTCTACAAATACATGACAAAACAAGCAATGGGATCATTTTAAGTCATCATGAGGCTTCAACAATGAGCTATGCTCATACCTCATAGTAAGTTCAAGACGGAACCTAGCACCGGTTTGAGGGGAATTTATGCTAGATGTCGAGTAACGCTACATCCATGCTTTATGACTCATGGATGGGGATCTTCAACAAACATATTTGTTAACTCGTTAAGTGTTTTCACAGCTGCAGCCATCCTTTGCCAACTGCAATGTTGTTCAAATCGCTTCTGTACTATCAAAGATAACGAAAACATTTTGTTTCCTTTAGGGTCCTTTTAAGTTCCGATCAGATCTGATTGAAACGAATTGTCTTGGGCCGTCCGTCCGTCCATCCATCTGTATGGTATCAATTCCGCATCGTTGCACCAAATTCGTAGGAAAATTTCATTGTATATTGAAGATGTGCAACATAAATATTGTTTTGGGACTTTTTTATTGAACTTGATCCTTTCAGCTTTTTTGGAATCTTACGTGTATACATCCATTATCCGCAACATTTCCTAACAGCTGTTACTTTTCAATAAAACTTGTTGGAATGCTTCAGTGTGTATTGTAGATGTTTAGAATAATTGTTTGTGTGGGCTGCGTCTAGTGAAAGATCGACACATTGGAATCATTATCCATCGTCCTGAATCCGTCCGTATTAGTCATCAAATTATACCATTATCCCAACCTATTCTGAAACAGCGCTGTACTTTTCAACCAAACTTGCAGCGCTGCCTTTTTATTATGTTGCAAATGTGCAACTCGTATTTTGTTTGAATTTTGATTAATCCAAACTTTCAGTGTATCATTGGATTATTCCTTTCTGCTTCGCCCTCAACTAGTGCTGGATGTACATAAACGAACTTTCCAAATTGACATGCTATTTTTGGACTTTGTCATTTTATCTGCTTGCAATCGTCATCGTTATTGTTTACCATCACTTTACGCAACTCCTGATAACAAGAATTGTTTTTTCAACCAAACTGCTTTAGTTTATATTGTAGGTGTGCAATGTTGCTTTTTGTTTGTATTCACTTTTATCCCATCTTTCAGTTTCAGCATTCTTGACCTTCTTGACGGTTTATCGTAATTGTCCATAAATTCAAACTTGCAATAATAAACTTCCCTTTTCTTTGTAGCAACATCCCAGCAGCGCCGGCATATGGAGTTACATCTCCCAGTTCATTCGCTATTCAAGAGCCTGTGTTCGATACAGTGACTTCCTTGATAGAGCCCGGTTGCTCACAAATAGGCTACTTCAACAAGGGTGTGTTACCGAAAACTTGAAGTCATCCCTCCAGAAGTTTTACGGTCGACATCACCATCTTGTGACCGCTATGGGATATTTGTTTCCCACATGACAACAGATCTTTTCCTTTAAAACTTAATTGTTGTTTCCTCTACCGGATTTGACTTTACTACCTGATTTGACATGTTCAACACGGCGGGTGTCTTATAAGAAGCAGGAGATGCTAACTCTACCGGTGCACCTGATCTCACCCATGGTTTTTTATTGGGTCGGTGTTGTTCATCTTTGTGTGTGTCTTCATTTTTCTTTTATGTGCCGTACCCATGTTGTGTCTCTGTATTTTCTCCCTTTTTTGTTTCTGGTGTTGCCATTGTCCTTGGATTGTTTGCTTTTGGATTGACGGTTCGGTTCTCACTTACTTTGCAGGCATGCTTCAGTAGATATTGTAGATTTGCAATGGATCTTTTTCTTCACTTCTTATTTTCCATTTAGCTTATTGGAGTCTAAGGATTTAATTTCATTCTCCCCAACATCTTTTTACTTTTTAACCAAACTTGCAGGAATGCTTTCGTATATTCTATAGATTGTAGATGTGCCATAGGTGAGATTGTTTGAATTCAGTATACATCCAACTTGTATACCAAAAAGCATCCACTTGCTATTAATACATCATGATCGATGAGAAAGCAGACATGCTCACTAGACCATGTATTGTGGTCCTAGGTACAATGTCATGCACTACCCAAAACCAACCAACCTACAAAATATCATTGACCTACCACTGATAGATACTGAGAAATTTAACATGCCCAAAAAACCGTGAAATAGGGTCAGGGAGAAACGTCACCTGCCAATGACATGTTCTACCCAAGACCCACGAAATAGCATTGACCTATTGAGCAATGGCCTTAACGAGAGAAACTTAATGCGGCCCCTGGATTGTGAAATTGAGGCCAAGGGAAAAAGTCATTTGCCACACAGACATGTACTGCCAAATACCAACCTTCATACTAAATATTATCGACCAACCACTCATAGTTATTGAGCAATGGACTTAAGCAGAGAAGTCAGAGAAATTTAGCAAACCAACTTGAAATTGACTACAGGGACAAAAGTCGTATGACGTACTAACATGTACTACCCAAGAGCAACCGACATACTAAATATCATTGACCTATCACTTGCAGTTAGTGAAAAATAGATCTAATCAGAGAAAATGAACTGGCCACTGGATCGTGAAATTGCAGTCAAAGACAGAAGTCATATGACAGGCTGACATGTACTACTAAAGACCAACCTATATACTAAATATTGTTGACCTACTTTTGAGAAATCGACTTAAGCAGTGAAACTTAACGTGGACACTCTACCGTGAAATTAGGTCAATAAGATAAAACATGTCAGATTGGCATATACTACCCAAGAACAACCTATATACTAAATATTATCGACCCGCCACTTAAAAGTTATTGAGAAATGGACTTAAGCATCGAAACTTTACATGGCTACTAGACCTTGAAATTGTCAAGGACAAAAGTCAAATGCCAGTCTGACATGTACTATTCAAGACCAACTTACATACTTAATATTATTGACCTACCAATTACAGTTTTTTGTGAGAAATTGACTTAATCAGGGAAACTTAACATGGTCACTGGACCGTGCAATCGAGGTCAAGGTCACGTGATTTTTTGTGCGTCGCTAGTCGTCGGTGCCGTCGTCGTACTTTGCACGCCTATGTATCGATTTACGGGCGACACAATAAAAAAGAAAAATAAACCCGAGGATCTCAAGAGCCTGTTGTTCACCTGGTCCAAAGCTAGCATAAACAATAAACTTAATGATAAAGGGTCTTATTTTCTTGTGTGATAATAAACCTAGATGTATTATGGCCAACTGTGTCAGGAGAGATAATCTTTATATGCATTTCCCATAGGATCATATGTTAAACTATGATTCCGGTAGATCTTTGATCTAATGTGAACTTCCCGGACACATTTTTCAAAGTGGCCCATCAATGGACGTTTGTTACCAAGTTCGGTTCAAATAGGAAAAGTAGTTTCAGAGAACATCTTTGAATGTGTTTTTCCATAGGGTCCAATTTTAAACACGTTCTCCACTGGCGGCCATCTTAGATATGACACAGACTTGCCAGACACATTTTTCAAAGACAGCCAATAAAGGACAGTTGTTACCAGATTTGGTTCCAATTAGCCAAGTTGTTTCAGAGGACATGATCTTTGAATGTGTTTTACCATAGGGTCCAATGTTAAATTAAGTTCCCCGCTGGTAGCCATCTAGGATCTGATGGGATCTTGCCGGACACATCTCTTATAGGGGACCAACTAAGGACAGTTGCGACCAAGTATGGTTTCGATTGGACAAGTAGTCTTAGAGTAGATGAACCTTTAATGTGTTTTCCCATAGGCTCCAATGTAAAACTAAGTTCCCCGCTATCTGATGGGGACTTGCCGGACACATTTTTCAAAGGGATCTTGCCGGACACATCTCTTATAGGGGACCAACTAAGGAAAGTTGTGACCAAGTATAGTTCCAATTGGCCAGGTAGTGTCAGAGGAGAAGATCTTTGAATGTGTTTTCCCATATGGTTAAATGTTAAAACTAAGTTCCCCTCATGAAGACAAAATGTAGTCCTTGACATACTAAACGTGTTTGCTTTAAATCTTAACCTCTATCTCAAATCTTTATTGAAATATAAGTCAAAATGTATAAAGTTACAATAAATTTGACCAATGAAGGGCAATTACTCTTCTATACGTATTTAGAATTTTCTTCAAAATTTATAGGTGGGTAGATCCTGATATGCTGAACATTTTTGCAATTTAAAGTTGTCCTCTATCTGTTAATTTTTTTTTTTTTTTTATATATATATAAAAAAATAAAAAATATTAAAATTTGAAAATTTTGCGGAAGAGGGGCAATAACTCCAAGACTGGTTTTCGGATTTTCTTCAAAATTGCAGGGCATGTAGATCTTGTCATGCTGATCACTTTTATTCCCATGTCAGATTTTTGATATCTGTAATGGTTTTTGAGTTATTTGCCAAAAACAGCAATTTACCCCTATGAGCTATTCTTAGTAACGGCAGACATGTTGTTTGGTCAACGGACTAATCGAACACAATTTTGAATTTAGATACCCTGATTATGATTCAGGCCAAGTTTGGTTAAAATTGGCGTAGCGGTTTCAGAGGAGAAGATTTTTTGAAAAAGTTTACGACGGACGGATACCGACGGACGGATACCGACGGACGCCAAGGGATGGCAAAAGCTCGCATAGCCTTTTAGGCAAGGTCTGCTAAAAATGGTGCGCTTATGAATCCACCAATAAATGAAATGATCCTTATTTTGTGGGCTAATTTGAAAATATAAGTATCGGTTTTATGCTTACATTGAAAAAAAAATGTTACTGGACCGGTAATACTGCCATGAGGACCTTAAATCGAACAGTGGATACCGCAAAAAGAAACAAACTCTTATGTGACAAAACAAAGATTATCATAATCTCATTCTGTCAAAATTTCCTGTTATATATTCATATCGGGATTTTTTTCTGACACCGATTGAAATAGATGGATTTTCTTTCAACAGACTGCGATTACAAAGTATAAAATGTCTTGCTGTCGTTTTAGAGAATTGATGTTGGTACATGATTTGGGCTCAGTAGCATACAAAGTTCACTTTATTTAATAATTTCACTGTAACAAAACCATTGAGCTATATTAAATTTTCAAATTAGTTAAAAACAAGATGGGACATCAAAGTTTTGTAATTCCAAAAGCTGTGAAATGTCCTCCAAAAATGAAGATTCCTGCTCATTTCCATCTTCATCGGTTTTATGAATCTGTGAAACAAGCCACATACCAGCCGTCATTCCCATGCTGATCAACTTCTTTTTATCGAAAAATTCTTTTATTTTGTCAAAGAACGAGGGTTCTTCTTCACTTTCTGAATTTGCTTCAGACTCGGATGGTGGAGGATCAGATTTACCTGACCTGGACTCGGATAGCGGAGGGCCTGATTTACCTGACCTGGACTCAGATGGTGGAAAATGTGATTTACTTTGCCTGGTAATTAAGTCTGTGTCAGAAAAGGAAGGAACTCTATCACGAAATGGTTTGTTTGAATTTTCGGCACATTCTTCCGAATCAGAATTTTTGGCAGGTTTTTTCGAATCAACTTTTTTGGGGCGTTCATCAGGAAGGTTGGAGTCACTTTGATCTTTTCCTTTTGACGTAGGAAGTCTGCAGAGAAAGGAAAAAAATTAGATTATAACAATCACACATTAAAAATACTGAAAGATTTGATAGATTAAACGTCAATGTTTTTTTCTCTTTTTGTTGTCTTCAGAGACATAACGTCCGTTGTACATTTCGGACCAACTTACCAAATAGATATATACCGGAGTTGCTGTAAATCTAGTCTCTGCAGATGTCTCGAAAGGGCCCACATTTCTCCGAAATTTCCCCTTATTATTTATCTTCTTTATTGTACATTGGACATTATATGTAAACTTCGTAGACAGGACTCTACATGTGGCTCGTATGTTGGGGTCCGCCCTCTATGCAAATTTTTTGTGGAAAATGTTATATTTGTCTATTTAGGAACCGACCATTTAACTATTTAGGGACCGACCATTTAACTTGAAGGAGGGGGTATGGTTTTTTTCTAAAAAAAACATTTTGGAGCTGTTTTTTTTTTTTAGAAAAAACCAAAATGATGAAAAGAAAATCTTCTGAAGAAGGCTTTCTGCTTAAAAAAATAATGCTAATTTTGAAAAAAATATTTTGTTGATACACGTGAAAGAAATAAATAAAAAAAAATTCTGTCAAGAAAAAAAAAACATAACGCCCCCCCCCTTTCAGGTTAAATGGTCGGTCCCTTACTGACATTTCCTGATGGTATAAAGCTCATGCACTCTCAAACAGCGTCCAGAGTCCACACGTGTATATAGCTCATGCACTCTCAAACAGCTCCAGAGTCCACACGTGTATATAGCTCATGTACTCTCAAACAGCTTCGTCAGTCTACACGTGTATATAGCTCATGTACTCTCAAACAGCTTCGTGAGTTCACACGTGTATATAGCTCATGCACTCTCAAACAGCGTCCAGAGTCCACACGTGTATATAGCTCATGTACTCTCAAACATCTTCGTGAGTCCACACGGTTACTTAGGCATCAATAATTCTTAGTTTTCATCGCATTGTTCATACTTTCAGTTTTAAATGTCAAGCTGTGTTCACTTTTCCCTGTATATTCACAAAAGAGATTACCCCCTCCTTCCCTAAAAATGTATCCAATAAAAAAGAAATAGTTTTATTTAAGTCAGCTAGCGGCATTTAATTTGTATAAGAGGCTCTCAAGAGCCTGTATCGCTCACCTGGAACCTGGTGCTTTACAAATTCCATTGACAGCCATACTGATAGAATATCTTTTCCCGTGGATCGAATATCTTTTCCCGTGGGATCCAATGTTAAACTATGTTCCCCGTTAACGGCCATCTTGGATAAGCAGCAGCGAACCAAAAAAACATTTTTTTTGTAGGAACCATGCAAAGACTAAATTGTGGCCAAGTTTGGTTCCAATAGGCCTGGTAGTTTCTGAGAAGATCTCTGGGTCCAATTTTAAACTATGTTCCCTGCTGGCGGCCATCTTAGATAAGAGGCGAACCTGAGAACCATTTTTTTTTTGTAGAGGACCACCCAAGGACTTTTGTGGCAAAGTTTGGTTCCAATTGATTCATTAGTTTCTGAGGAGAAGATCTCTGAATGTGTTTTCCCATAGGGTCCAATTTTAAACTATGTTCCCCGCTGGTGGCCATCTTGGATATTAGCAGCGAACCTGAAAAACATTTTTTTTAGTAGAGGACCATCCAAGGATTATTGTGGCCAAGTTTGGTTCCAATTGGCCCAGTAGTTTCTGAGGAGAAGATCTCTGAATGTTTTCCCATCTAAACCAATGTTCAAATATGTTTCCCGATGGCGGCCATCTTGGATAAGCAGCGAACCTGGAAAACATTTTTTTGCAGAGGACCATCCAAGGATTATTGTGGCAAAGTTTGGTTCCAATTGGCTCAGTAGTTTTTGATGAGAAGATCTCTGAATGTTTCCCCATAGGATCAAATGTCCAACTATGTTTCCTGCTGGTGGACATATTGGATAAGCGGCGAACCTGAAAAACTACTTTTTGTAGGGGACTACCTAAGAACTAGTGTGGCCACGTTTGGTTCCAATTGCTTCAGTAGTGTATGAGGAGAAGATCTCTGAATGTGTTTTCCCGTAGGATCCAATGTTCAACAATGTTCCCCGCTGGCGTCCATCTTGGATAAGTGGCGAACCTGAAAAACAACTTGTTTGCAGGAGACCACCTAAGGACTATTGTGGACAAATTTGGTTCCAATTGGCTAAGTAGTTTCTGAGGAGAAGATCTCTGAATGGGTTTTCCCATAGGGTCCAATGTCCCCCGCTGGCGGCCATTTTGGGCGAGTAGCGAACCTGAAAAACAAGTTTTTTCGTAGGGGACCACCAAAGGACTATGGTGGCTAAGTTTGGTTCCAATTGGCCTGGTAGTTTCTGCGGAGAAGATCTCTGAATGGGTTTTCCCATAGGGTACAATGTTAAACTATGTTCCCCGCTGGCAGTCATCTTGGATGAAGTACGCTCATAAAAATCACAAACGTCGAAGGGGACTACCCAAGGATCATTGTGACTAAATTTGGTTAAAATTGTTCCGGGGATTCAGAGGAGAAGATCTTTGAATGCATTTCCCTTAGGCTCCTATGTTAAACTATGTTCTCCGCTGGCGGCCATCTTGGATGAGGTAGGTTAATAAAAATCACAATTTTTGAAGGGGACCACCCAAAAACTATTGTTACTAAATTTGGTTAAAATTGTTCAAGCAGTCTTATAAGAGAAGATCTTTGAATGTATTTCCAATAGGGTCCTATTTAAAACTATGTTCCAGGGTGGCGGTCAGCTTGGATGAGGTACAGTCATAAAAATCACAAACTTTGATGAAGACCACCCAAGGACTATTGTAACTAAATTTTGTTTAAATTGTTTAAGCGGCTTCAGAGGAGAAGATCTTTGAATGCATTTCCCAAAGGGTCCTGTGTTGCTAGCGGCCATCTTTGATGAGTTACGGTCATAAAAATCACAAACTTTGAAGGCGGCCACCCAAGGATTATTGTGACTAAACTTGGTTAAAATTGTTCAAGGGGCTTCAGAGGAGAAGATCTTTGAATGCATTTCCCATGGGGTCATATGTAAAGCTATGTTATCCCCTGGCGGCCATCTTGGATGAGGTACGGTCATAAAAATCACAAACTTTGAAGGGGACCACCCAAGGACTAGCGTGACTTAATTTCGCTTAAATTGGCTCAGTGGTTTTAGAGGGGAAGGTCTTTGATAAAAAAATTAACGACGGACGACAGACGACGGACGCCAAGTGATGGCAAAAGCTCAACCTGGCTATAGCCAGGTGAGCTAAAAATGCGAAACGAATAAGTTACCTTTTTAAGTCAGTGTGCAACTATTTGCTAATTCCATGCTTTGGTGTTGACTCCAGACGCTGTATAAGCTATATATCCCTTCGGTAAATGTCAGTAAATAGACAAATATATATATTTTCCTCAAAAGATTAGATTAGTGGACGGACCCCAACATATGAGGCACATGTAGGGTTTACAGTGTATAATGCTGGTGAAATTTCAAAAATTGAGATAAAGATTTTGCCAGTATTCTTCATTTTCTAGTGAATTCGTCTGACATTTTGTAAATGAATTTCGCCTCTCAGATCATATCAATTACGTTACAAATAAACAAGAACATTGGGACCTAGGCGCGACGCAAGAATTTCCTTATTTATGAGAATGGCATTTAATTGGTACATTCGACACATTTAAACCCTAACTCTGACTTAAATAGGTCAATTATTGTTTCACAATTTGACAAATTTAATGCCACTAGCTGACATAAATAAAACTATTTCTTTTTCATTGGATACATATATTTTTAGGGAAGGAGGGGGTAATATTTTATGAATATACAGGGAAGAGTGAATATAGCATTACATTTAAAACTGAAAATATGAACAATATCATGAGAACTAAGGATAATTGATGTCTAGGTGCTTTAATTCACAATAGTTTTGGTTTATGGTTTTCCGAATGTTTTGACTTCACCTGTACTGAAGAGACATAGGTTGTCAAAATGAGGCAGAATCTAATTAATCTACAGTAACTTCGGTATGTCGTTGTCTATATAAGCTTTAAAGATAAATTTGAAAGTGCAAAGGTTTCTTGCTCTATGTATGATGTTTTGAGCACTGCAGTTATACAGGCATTATTACTAGCTTAGCATCTAACTAGCATCTACTTAGCCGGTCCGTGTACATGAAGAGTGCATGAGAATCAGCTAAACACCAAATCGCTCCAAAAACACAAACTCGAAGGACAACTATGTCTACTGTGCTTTTTGATGTAAAAGTGTTGATGCTTCCATCATTTACCGGAAAGGTTAAATTTATATACATGTTGTGTAAAAATTACAAAAATCCATGCATTTAGTTAAGTAATTGATGACCGAAAGGGTTTAAGATAAACGTTTTTTCTCCTCTAATGTTTCAATTCTGTTCAGATAATTGTTATAGAAAATGGTAGTAATAGTGCATACCCACTGTGTATTGCACTTCTTCGTTTCGCATTTATACAGATTTAATGCCACTAGCTGGCATAAAAAGGATATTCTTTTGTTGCACATATACATGTTTGTGTTTGATATTTATTTCTTTTTCATTTGATACATATATTTTGAAGGAAGCAGGAGGTAAAATTTGTAAATATTCAGGTAAAAGCCCGAGGTAAAAGTGAATACAGTCTGACATACGAACACTATATGTGATGAGAACCTGGGCTAATATAACAGTCATATTAGTCCCATTGCATGACAACTAAGGATAATTGATGTCCAGACGCTTTATTCACAATATAGTTTTAGTTTATGGTCTTCCGAAGAGACATAGATTGTCAAAATGAGCATATGCAGAAACTAATTAATCTACAGTAACTTCGGTATCTCGTTATCTATATAAGCCCTAAAGATAAATATGAATCTAAAGTGAAGGGCTTTCTTGCTCCATGTGTGATGTTTTGACCACTGCAGTTATACAGGCATTACAGTATGGAATATTATAATTTACTGTCTGGGCAACATATTCCATTAGAATCTGATAGTACTAGTTTATTTGATGGATTTTGGCTAGAATCTACTTCACCGGTCCGTTTGTATGTTTACATGACGAGTTATTGATTCAGCTAAAATGCACGGATATTAATTCAAGAGTTTTGACAAGTTATAATACATGTCATTAGATTTCCACAGTAAAGAATTCCAAAATACAAATACATGAAAAATAGATGTACAAGCAACTCTGAAAATGCTGGTATTATGGAACGCTGTGGTGGAAAATTTAATATATCCAGTAGCCTACTCTTTATGTTCAGTACTTCTTTCTTTATATTGAATGGTTTTTACATTATGTTCAGTAGGGACACCATTATGTTCAGTAGATATTTCATTATGTTCAGTAGGGACACCATTATGTTCAGTAGATATTTCAATATGTTTAGTAGATATATCATTATGTTCAGTAGATATATCATTATGTTCAGTAGAAATTTCATTATGTTCAGTAGATACGCCATTATGTTCAGTGGTTATTTCATAATGTGCTCTTTCATTATATGATGGCGGTCAACCTTTCCGAATTGTGCCGAATATCAACGAATCCGGACATATTTTTTCGGATTTTTTTTTCGCTTTTCACCGATTCAAAATGTCGTCTGCTTCTATCAAGTGTGCTCTCGTAATTCAGGTTCCAACTTTGGTAAATTTCCTGAAAATGTCAAAAATTCGTATTTTTTGAAATTTTAGCATATAAATTCATATTTTGGCAAGTGTTCGGAAAGAAACAAAATTCTGAATACTAAAAATTCTAAAACACGATTCCAATTTTGGTAAATTTCCTGAAAGTCTCAAAGACCACTTATTTTTTGGAAATGTACCTAGCAATCATACTTTCAGATTTAATTTCTATTAGAACAACTGATTTAATTTCAAAAATTTTTGATTCCAGTTTTGGTAAATTTCCTTAAAGTCTCAAGGACCACATATTTTTTTGAATTCTACATTGAAACCATAGTTTAAGAATTTGTTTCAATTAAAACTAACATTTTCACTAATTCAATTTCAATTTTTTTTTATTCCAGTGTTGGTAAATTTCCTGAAAGTCTCAAAGACCACTTATTTATTTTGGAATTCTGGAATTCTACCTTGGAACAATAGTTTAACCCTTTCCTTCATATAGACGCCTTTGGACGCCTCCCCCTTTACCACATGAAGACGCATTTGGACGCCTTTTAGGAACCCCATGTTCAGGAGCCAAAAACACGTAAACAGAAGCATGACATGACCTAAATCCAAGCTGCAATGATCAACAAGATGTTTATCTTTAATTTGTGTAGTCGCCGAATTTAACGCTAAATTATAAAAAAAAATATAAATCGAAGCGAGGTGAGGAGATCGCCGCCATCATTGTTTTCCCAAAAAGATATGTTCAATCGCCGATTTCTAAACGCGTTTCTCATAGTTCTGCTTGAATGCCCGGTTATTTCAGCCTATTCCGCGATTTCCTATCGATTTTGTTTTGTGGGAAACGCGTTCTTAACTTTAATCGAAGTCGTCAAAAATTGAAATTAGACAGATAAAAAAAAACGGAAATGATACGAACGCTTCCAGTCACTTTTTCAGGGGTATTTCATTAAATTGCTCGGTAATTTCTACTACCGAGTGTTCCTGAACATCGTTGGAACGAATAACGGCAGTTTTGTGTGCGACAATCAGCTTTTTCAAGAGATAGAAGCTCAAACATGAACCGCTCCGTGGTTTCTGATCGCCTTGTTGACATTTTCTCAACCTTCCGGTTACTGCGCATGTCCCGATTTTGGGGCGTGAACCGCGAAATTCAAAATGAAATTAAAACGTGAAAAATCGATCCTATTGTGGTGAATTTAATATCAATTGGTTAATAAAAACTTGAATTTATGAAGGAATTTCAGACGTTTCATGTTAAGAACGGCCTCATTTTCGAATTTAAATATGGACATGGAAAGACACGCCCACTTTTTACCATACGATGTTTAAGTTATTTATGACCACGTTTATGACAGAAATTTGTGTTTAGAAATTTTAATATTATAGTAATTGATAATAATGAAATTCCGTACACTAGTCGTTTTTATTTAAAAATGCTTGCAAGGTACTTGAAAAATTCCATCAAACAGGGATAGTTATATGTTACATTGTCACTGCATCAAAGTTGTCCTTTTTCTTTGAAAAAAAATCATGGTCCTGATACATCCCGGGACTAAAAAAATACTTGCCCCAGATACATCAAAGACATTTACAAGTCAATAGTATCTGAAGATAGTGCTTGTCTGCACGTGCTTGTCTGAATGTCTGGATCAAATCAAACCCTCATTTAAACCAAAAATCAATTATTTTCAATCACATTTACTTTTATTTTGCATGGATCACATAAACTGTTTTTAAACTTACACTTTGCAGCTCCACAAATATAAAAAGGGGACATTTTTTTATCTTTTTTTTTGGGGGGGAGGAAATATTAACTTGCAGTGACAGTGTGTTTAGTTTAATTGTTGAAAATGTTTACTTTTTACATTATTTTGTTTTCACTTAAATTTATGAAAGTGGTATTGGAATACAAATACATTTGTACTTTTTTTTTATCTCTTCAGCTACTAATTTTGCTTGTTTGCTTTTTTTTAAGGAGAGATGACTGGGGTCATGAATATCATTTTTATCCCTGCACTTTTCTGAAGAAAGTGCGGAGATATTGTTTTGGTCCCGTACGTCAGTCTATCCGTCTTTCCGTTAGATGAACCTTGTCAGTGGAACTCCTCACTTATTTTTGGATTTAGGGTTTTAATTTTGTTATAGAAT
>MJUU01011808.1:167731-181026 GCA_002080025.1 Modiolus philippinarum | reverse complement strand
AAGAGTAGGCTACTGGATATACTAAATTTTCCACCACAGCAGACAGCTATGGCGTTCCATATGGTATTGCAAAATAAAATAAGGACATCTATAAAAGATTAAGCAAACAACATAGTGTAACGGACAATTCAGGTAAACTTACAGAAAACGGTGGTAATGTATCTATCGCTCCATGTAAGCACTTAATTAGAATATGTAAATACGCTCAAATTGTCCCAAATCCGCTATTAATAATTTGCTGCAAAAAAAAATTGTTTTCATTCTGTGCCGAAAGCAAACATTGGTCCATGAAATAAAATTTTACCTCTAAAAATAAAAGTTCGTATTATTACAACTCTTGACTTTTTCATAACCTTACCCCTTTGTGGGCAATGACTGTGGCAATGAAATATCACTGTCAGAACTGTCAAGGGTGGAAGCACTTTCGTCGTCCTCGTCTTCGTCGCTTTCGGAAATCTAAAAACACAAATAAATGTAGCAATGCTGTTTCTACAATGCACCTACCGACACCCGCTTCGCCAACACTACATGCGTAACGCCCTTGCATAAATCATTTTCACCAATACATTTTACCTAAAATCGGTTCAATATGGTTGCAGTATAACATTAACACAATCAGAATACACTGACGACATACCCGTACACTGGTGTCCATATTATGTAGTTATTGTCTATTGTCTATAAATCGCGGAACATCGGCAGTTAGACCATTTGATTTTCGGAGGAGGTATAGTATTTTTAGACGCAAATTTTCTAACCAAAAATTTCTTGCAAGCATCTGGATTGAAAAAATAATCTGGCCCTGATCCTGCCCATTTAGAAAAAAACCTTGCTCAATCAAATTTCCTAGAATAGTGTATATGGGAAAAATTAAAACATAATCTGGCCCGCGAAGCTGGCGCGATTTAAAAAAATTCTCAGCTCGGGTGAAAATCCCAGACCCCTCCCCATTTGAAAATCACATGGTCCGTGCCTTATCGACCATATAACATTTTTTGTAGGTATAATCGCGAACATTTTGTGACAAATGCGGTGGGTTGGCAGGTTCCCCTTTTCAGTATTAATGAGGGAACGCATTTTGGATGACTGTCGTTAGTTCATCTACTTTGTTTTATATTAATAATAATGATAATAATAAAAGCTTTAAAGAGGGTAAACTTGTTTGGATCAAACCAATCCACCACAAGGCCCTCATAAACAAATTTACAATACAATAATTAGCATGATATACAAATACAATGACCATTCAAATAACATACACATTAAAACTAAGGAAGGAATCAAAAATACATTGACTTGTACATTCTCTTAAATTCCAGAACAGATGCCCGCTGTTTGAACATTTACCGATAAACCGTTCCAACATTTAGGACAACTATGAAAAACTTGATTTGAATAGTTCTGTCCTAGTTTTTGGAAGTAATAAAGTTTCTTTTGGTTTAGATCTTGTATCGTAAGATGTAGAAAAATTTTAGTGGTCTTAGGAGATTTTTAATATATAATGGAGCTAAATTATTTAATGACTTGTATATTAAAAGACATTTGTGATAATCAAATTCTGCAATGCGAGTTTCTTTGAATTCTGAAGATGGCTTTTCAAATTGTTTTCATCAAGTATGATCCTTGCCGCTATCTTTTGCAATTTTACAATGTTATTTTTTAAAGATTTACTACAATTTGTCCATATTGTGCAGCAAAAATCAAAATGCAGTAGAATATATGTATTATGAAATAAAATTCTGGTATCAAAATTCAGATATTTTTTTTGCGTCTCAAGAGAGCTGGTAACGCATTTACTTTTGAACCAATATGACTGATATGAACAGACCATGTTAACGAATTATCTAAAAAATACACCAAGAAGTTTTCCAGATGAAGTTTGTGACAAAGAAATGCCATTAATGCTTAGTTCAAGGTATTCGCTATCGCAGAAAGCTTTTGTTTTTAGGCTATACACATGCAGTGAGTTTCAAATGCATCTCATTTCCGTTGCACCAACGTAAAATATGATTAAGATTATTATTCAGTTGGTTTCTTATAAAATCGATATCTTTTCCCACGGCATATAAAGTGCCAGCGTCAGCAATAAATGAGTATTTGAATTTTGCATATAAAATGGCAAGTATAATAAAAACAATATAGGACCAAGCACTGAACCTTGAGGTACCCCAGATTTTATATCAATCCTGTCAGATAGGCAATTTCCAACTTTTACTACTTGATTTCTGTTTGACAAGTATGATTTAAACCAATTTAGGCAGTCTGTCAAAAATTTGTATTGTTTGAGCTTTCTTAGTAAAATATTATGATTTAATAAATCAAAAGCTTTCGCAAGATCTATTAAAACAACACCAATCATAGTCTGTATCAATTTCCTTTAACCACTCAACGTTAATGCTGTTTGACAACAGTGATATTTACGAAATCCAGATTGAAAATTGTGTAGTAATTTGAATACTGATGCCCTCTACATCAGTTTGTGTTTTATTTTATGGATTGAGGTCTTTTCGTGCTGACGAATTTTCCCCATAACTGAAAGCTCATATCAGATGGATGACACATTGATAAATCTTGAAATCTTGACAAAGATCGAATGAATACGCAACTGGAACTCTTCAGCTATCGGGATGGGGGTGAACATTTGATTTTCAGGGGGCGCTTGTAAGCTTTTTCCTAAGAAAATTATTTTATTTTTCATGATCATTTGATTTTCAGGGAGGAGTAGGACGATTTTTTCCAACTAAATTATTTATTTTTCATATCCATCTAACACAATTTTTTATTGTCACAAAAATTTCATATTTTTTGTCTTTTCCGCCCCCAAAAATCTATTCAAAACAATACTAAATGGCCTATTTTCATGATAAATGGGGTTAAAATATGTATTTTCACTGGAACTAATTTTTTTTTTACAAACTCACCAAAGCCCCATCCCCTGAAAATCAAATGGTGGTCCGCTAGTATGGATCAAAGTGGAAGTAATTCTGGAAAAACGCATAGGCCTACATTATAAGATATTGTTGTTAATACAACATGCTGTACTGGCCGCGTTACATTTTTTCTTTGTGTATCATACTTTATTCTATAGATGGCAGTGATTTACCGACAAGTCTCAGTTAAAAAAAAATGTCATACTGTCACCGGTGAGATGATAAAGGATTTCTTGTTACTGTAGGAAATGACGTCACAACATCTCGTCTTATTGAAAATTAGTTCAATCCAAATTAGTTACTCTCTCTAAATAAAGATATTTATCTATTGATTTCAACTACAAAAGAGCTAGATTCTTGAAACTTCGTCGGGAATTAGAAATGATATATTCAGTTTTGTTCTGCTTTTCCTTTTGAATCATGAAAAATAAATTGTTGTCAAGTGCTTATTAAAGTAAAACTAAAATAACATATTCAATATATTTCCAGCTTTTCCTTTTGAATCATGAAAAATAAATTGTTGTCAAGTGCTTATAAAAGTAAAACTAAAATAATATATTCAATATATTTCCAATCAGAAAAAGGAAGAAAATACCAAAGATTTTTTGCTACGATTTTAGATACATATTCTTAGACTAGACTGCAATTGCATCGTCTTTGTATAGGTGTTAAATACACTCACCGATTTTGCTACATAAAGTTCCGATGAAAATTTATTGAACTTACGCTTTGCTCTTCTAAACTCGGAATCGACCGGCAGAGTTGGTCTACTTTGAGAATACGACTTTGTGTATCTGGGTCTCTTAAACCTCCTATAACAAAAATATATGTGTGAACGAAAAATATGATATCGTAAGAAAGGCTGAAAAATAAATTGCTTTAGGCCATTCCATGTATATCAGAGACATGAGCAGAATGCAGTTAGGTTATTTAAAGTCTCCTGTACGCATGCAGCAACTTCTCGTATTCAAACCAAAAGACAAAACTTGCTAATAAGTGGTTGGGCATTTTTACACAGTTTGGGCCTAAAGGCAATAACACATTAGCTAAATCAGAAACATTTAATCAACGAATTTGCAATACTATTGTTACGATTAGGGGGTAGGCTGTAAGTTTGTAAATATTTAGTACTTATTTGGGCTAGTCGGTAAACGCTTGCTTCATGTTTTACCGTTAGTTTACTACTAGCCAAACGCGATGATGGACACTAACGTATTATTTATATTGTTATGTATATATAATATATTTATTTCATGGGATTTTAAGGGTAGGATAGAGTTCGTTCTCATTGTTTTTCCAATGTACTTTGTACATGTGCTTCGTAAGTCAGTTCCCAGGCTACGAGCACTGCCTATGTTTAGTTCGCCGTTTCTAAACCCTGACACCCCTTCATTACTGTTTACCTTTTCAAGTTAAGGTTTATATATTGTTATGGGTTCATATCCCTGTTAAATAAGTTGAGTTTAGGTCCCATTTTCCTCCTGTCCCCTTCCCTCGTTTCCTTCCACTTGAATCGTCCACCATTTTGGATGTTTACCTTGACAGTTCGTAGACACGCCCCTATGTCGGAACGGACCAATCACTTTTGCGGATTGCCCACATTTTCTCCCAATGGAATTGCTCCTATGCCCACATCCTGGAAGTGGGCCTTAGTATAAAAAGGCGGTGCCAAACCTAATTCCTTGAGACTGTGGACCCGATACCAGGGCTTTGATTAACTTTAACCCTACGTTAGGAACTGAGCGCTACCAGCCACAGTCCACCAATATACCAGTACCAATAGTCAAGCTATAAGTGGTACGCCCCCCAGTAATATTATTTGCATATATTATTGACGTGACCTGACCTGACCTTGTGAGGAATTTACTATATTTACGTCAATATTTACTATATTACCGTAATAAATACCAAAGGGGGGACCCAGTATTATTTCTAAATAGCGCTCAGTAGGGATTTTAATCATATCTTTTTATAATATGATTGTTATGTTTATTAAATTGTTATAATGTTAAAAGAGTCACTCTGTTGAAAACTACAGAAATACAAAATCTGTAACCAAGTCTGAAAAACCAGTGCCTTCGCTCAGTCATGCTACCAATGTAAATGTGTCATGCTACCAATGACCAATAAAAGTTTGGCCAACTACCAAGGCTACCATTAGAGTTCTCGGGTGGCTTGCAATACCAACAGCCCCCGGATCTAACATTTGGTGCCCGGCGTTGGGATTCTGATCACTCCACCCTCCTGTAGAGACTGGTGTGGAAACTTACTTATTCGTACCTTGTTTATTAATTTTTCTAAATATATTGTTGTTGCAAAATTGAAAAAAAAATGAGTGACCATAGTGAAAATAACTCTAATGTTTCTAGTAGAGTACCATCACCTGTAAATAACTCTAATAATTCAAGTAGAGTACCATCACCTGTAGACAGAGAATCATATGAACATTCATCAGAAATATATAGCCCTGAAATACCTAGGCATGCTAATAATAACGAATATAAGTACCTAAAGGGAAGAGTAGATTTTCTATCTGAAAACATGCAGGGGCTAAGGTCAGACCTAGATCAACTGAAATACAACCAAAGAGAGTCAAACCATGATTTTAATAGAATAGAGTCCCTTCTGTTAAACCTTGTAAATAGACAACAATATGAAGGCCCAGAAATAGAATACCAGGCCAGACCAATACCCCAACGGTTAGATAACCAAAATATGTATAATAACCACCAATATAGAGATACCAATACTAATACTAGTAACAGGGCACCAGTACAAACATACCCACAACCTTACCAAGAAAATGCCTTTAATTTAAGGGTACCAAACAACAACTGTATACCAGCAAGTAATTTCATACCAGTAAACCATAGTGATAATATACCACAAAGACCATACCAAAATGATGGAAATATTGGGTACACAAAACCAGATAATTTTGATGGTAGCACTGATTGGTCGGACTACAGAGTCCACTTTGAAACAGTATCCACACTAAATCAGTGGTCAGACAGAATTAAAGCCCTAAAACTCATTTCATGTATGCAAGGTGCTGCTTTAGCAGTTGTAAGTAATATTAATACTGCCAATCCACCCACTTACCAGCAATTGATACAAGACTTAACTAAAAGGTTTGCACCTGAAAACCAAACAGAAATGTACAGATCACAATTAGATGCCCGTATTAGAAAAAGGGGTGAATCATTACCAGAACTGGCTCAAGACATCAAACGTTTAATACGTTTAGCCCACCCCACTGCCCCACAAGAAGTTAGAGATAACATAGGGTACAAAGCTTTCAGAGATGCTTTGAATGACCATGATATAGAGTGGGCCATATGTCAAGCAAACAAAGACACAATTGATGAAGCCTTAAATTTAGCCCTTAGGTATGAAGCTTTTCACAACCAAAGAAGGAAACCATCCCTTCGATACCAAACAAATGACCAAAACCTAGTGGCCCAATCAAGCAAGACAGAACCTATTACTTGTTTCTATTGCAAGAAAACAGGTCATAAAACCAAAGATTGTAAAAAGAGAAAATATGACCAGAAAAATACCCTATATGAAATAAGGGAAGACAAGTATAGACAACCCCTTAACCAAAGAACTAAGGGAGATAATAAACCTGATAATTTAAACTATTAGAGGCTGAAAGTGAGGGTCAACCTTCAGCTACCATGAAGCAAAACCATAGATCCAAATTATTTGAAATTAAAAACCCAAACTATGATGGATTATTTGTTACTGTTGATATTTGTCAGATACCTGTACATTGTTTATTAGACACTGGTTCTACCATGAGTGTTATACATAGTACTGTTTTTAAAAAGTTACCTGGTAGATTTCAAGCCAAGCTTAAACCTTACCACAGTAAATTACGTATGGCTAATGGCAACGAAGTTGTACCAATGGGGATTGTTATCCTACCTTTAGTATTAAATGACCAAATTTTATACCAACAAATGCTAGTTGCTGATGTTGAAATACCAGCTGTATTGGGATTCGATTTCTTAAACCAAAACAAGTGTATTATTGATGTTTCTAGTTGTACTTTACAACTACATGACCAAAGCATACCATGTGAGCTTGAAAGTCAAGTACCAAGTTTATTCAAAATTGTTGTTAGTGAAAAGGTGACCATTCCTCCATTAAGTGAGATGATTATACCTGCAAAAGTTCATGACACCATTTCAAAGGATGTAAATTTTGCAATTGATTGTACCTCTGAAACATTACAGAATAGAGGCCTTTTAGTAGCTAAAACACTTTGTTCCACAGCAAACCCAGCTGTACCTCTGAGAGTTGTAAACTTGACCAAAAAACCACAGGTAGTCCACAAAAACACTTGTGTAGCTAATGCTGAACCAATAAATGACCAGGATGTGATACCAACATCTGACTTTGAGTTAAAAAATGATTCAAATTCTGCAGAGCTCCCTGACCATTTGAAAATTATAACTAAAAAATGTAAACAGCAACTTACCGCTGACCAATTAGACCAATTAGAAACACTGTTGACTGTAAATAAGTCAGTTTTTTCCAAATTTAAGCATGATTTAGGGCTAACTAACCTAACACAACACAAGATTGACACCAAAGATGCAAAACCTATCAAACTCCCACCAAGGCGAGTACCCCTGGCACTTAGGGAAGAAGTTGAGCAAGAAATTCAGAAATTACTTGATAATGATATAATTCAACCCAGTTTTTCCCCATGGTCTACAAGTATGGTTGTTATTCGTAAACCAGATAAATCTATTAGAATATGCTTAGATTACCGTCGTCTAAATGACATAACATTTAAAGATTCTTACCCTTTACCCCGGGTCGATGATTCATTGGATGCATTAAGAGGAAATGTCTGGTTTAGTACAGTAGACCTATCCAGCGGATATCACCAAGTAGGGATGGACCCAAACCATGCTCAAAAGACAGCGTTTGCTACTTCCAAAGGTCTTTTTGAATTTAAAAGAATGCCAATGGGATTATCCAATGCGGGGGCTACCTTTGAAAGACTAATGGACTATGTATTAGCAGGTCTCCAATGGCAAATTTGCATTGTTTACCTTGACGATATTATTATATTCTCCAAAACCTTTAGTGAGCACCTTGAAAGATTACAAGCTGTATTTACCAGAATACGCGAAGCAGGTCTTAAAATTGCCCCAAAGAAATGTCATTTATTCCAAAAAGAAGTAAAATTTTTAGGCCATATTGTGGGTAGTGATGGTATTAAACCTGACCCTTCCAAAGTGGAAGCTGTTAATTCCTGGCCTGTCCCTAAGAATCTGAAAGAGCTGAGATCTTTTACTGGTACCTGCTCATATTATAGAAAGTTTATACAAGATTTCAGTAAAATTGCTAGACCTCTCCATTCTTTGACTGAGAAGAATGTACCATTTAGATGGACAACCCAATGTCAAGAATCCTTTGACCAATTGAAGTATGCTTTGACCAATAGCCCTATATTAGTTTATCCCTCAGTGGAAGAAGATTATATTTTAGATACCGATGCCAGTGGCACAGGAATAGGTGCAGTACTTTCCCAAATAGGTCCTGATAACAAGGAACATGTTATTGCATACTACAGTAAGACCTTTTCTAAACAAGAACGCCAATATTGTGTAACCCGACGTGAATTATTAGCTGTTGTCGCTGCTGTTAAACAATTCCACCATTACTTGTATGGTGCACCCTTTATAGTCCGTACAGACCATGGAGCCCTTAGCTGGCTTACCAACTTTAAGAATCCAGAGGGTCAACTAGCCAGATGGCTTGAGATTTTGAGTTCATATAACATGACCATAAAACATAGAGCTGGTTTAAGGCATGGTAATGCTGATGGCCTTTCACGCAGACCTTGCACAGATTGTAAACACTGTGACCGGAAAGATGAAATGTCTTGTTTACCAGAGACACCCTGTCTTAGGGCACAAACGAGCTCTAAGGACCTTGACCAAGATGACCCTGATATTGAACCTAATACCATAGCTACAAATTGGATTGAAGTTAAAACCATAAATGAATTGTCAAAAGCCCAATTAGATGACCCTGTATTGAAAACTGTTATTTCCTGGGTACAAAAATCAGAAAAACCAGAATGGCAAGAAATTTCTCATTTGAGTGCCACCCATGAAGCTTATTGGAGCCAATTTAATAGATTTGTTATAAAAGATAACATTTTATATAGAAAATGGGTTAATACCTCAACCAATGATGAATCTTTCCAGTATGTTGTTCCCCCTGTATTTCGAAATGAAATTTTAGAAAAACTTCACAATGACCAACTTGCTGGGCATTTGGGAATAAAACGTACTCTAGCTAGAATACGCAGTAGATTTTACTGGGTAAAGTATACTGACCGAGTAGAAAGATGGGTCAACAAATGCAAAGAATGTCAGAGCAGAAAAGGACCATCCAAAAATACTAGAGGGGCCTTACAAACCTATATTGTTGGAGAACCTCTTGAACGAATTGCCCTAGATTTACTTGGCCCCTTACCAGTTACCCATGATGGAAACAAATACATTTTAGTAGTGGCTGACTACTTTACCAGATTTGCTGAAGCATACCCCTTACCAAACATAGAAGCAACTACAGTAGCTAATAAGTTATTAACTGAGTTTATTTGTAGATATGGTTTACCTAAAATTATACACAGTGACCAAGGTACCCAATTTACCGGTGAGATATTTTCAATCCTATGTAAAAAGTTAAATATTCATAAAACCAGGTCAAGTCCAATGCATCCCCAAAGTTCGGGATTAGTTGAGCGCCTTAACAGAACAATCGAAGATATGTTAAGCAAATTTGTATCCAAAGACCAAAAAGATTGGGACCAGTTTATACCTTTTATTATGATGGCCTATAGGTCATCAATACATGATACTATAGGTGAAACACCAAACTTTATGATGATGGGTAGAGAGGCAAAAGTACCCATTGACCTTTTATATGGACATCCGGAAAGTTCAAAAAATGAAAATATACCTGATTATGTAGACTCTATGGTTAATAAAATGTCCAGAGTTCATGAAGTAGTTCGAGACAGATTAGTTCATTCTGCTCATCGTCAAAAACAACGTTATGATGTAAATGGATTTTCACCTAAATATAATGTAGGGGATGGAGTTATGCTCCAACAGACCACTAAAAGTAAAGGACGAAGTCCAAAATTGCAGTTTAAATGGGAGGGACCATATACTGTGATACGAATTGTATCTGATGTGCTAGCCCAGATTCAGCTGGGACCAAAAAGTAAACCAAAAATTGTCCATGTTAACAGACTTAAACATTACCATGGGAACCTAAAACGGTGGTACCAACCTAACCAATCTAAAGAGGGCCCTGCTTCAAATACCAGAAGCAGACCAACTAATTGACAGACAGAGCAAGACAGATATTGTTGTTATTTTTAATGTGTTAGAATGTTGATTATTTGTATATATATACCAGTATGTTTGAAGTATTCAAGTATAAAAATGAATACATAATCTTGTCTGAAGTATATTCAGATACCATTAATGAAATGTTTTGTATTTGAGTGATGCACTGAATACCAAGTGTTGTAGTATTCGGCATCAATGAGTATATATTTGTCTGAAGTATATTCAGATACCTTTTGAAATGTTTCGTATGTGAGCAATGCACTGAATACCAAATGTTGTAGTATTCGGCAACAAGGAGTATATATTTGTCTGAAATTTATTCAGATACCTTTTGAAATGTTTTGTATTTGAGCAATGCACTGAATACCAAGTGCTATAGTATTATGCAACAATGAGTATAAATTGTCTGAAGTGTGCTCAGATACGATGAGCACTGTTACTTTAAATAATGCATGCATGAACACATGTATAATATACCAAGTGACTTTTACCATTTAGGAGTACAAATATTGTCTGATGGGCACAAATACTATATATAAATTGTGCTGAAAGAAATCTTTCTAAATATGTATCTGTGAATTCATGTGGGCAGTACCAGTCTACAACAATGATGCAAAATAGAGGTTATCCGAAATGTCAGATGCCATGATTATTCAGAGATTGATGATTACTTGATTACCTTTCAAATCAATTACAATGACAATACCAATGCTTATTGAAGTATAAGTACCAGTATAATTAGAGCTATGAATTTTACCATTTTGATGTACATTTATTGTACACTTCAAACACTGGAATACCATGTATATCTGATTACTTGATTACCTGATTACTTACATAAAAGGATACATGTTTAAACAACAAGCACAATGATGGATGTGACCGTCTTGTATTGTACAGATATTATATTAAACCATGAATTTTGACAAATTTGGGTAGAACAGAAAACCAATATGGGAACCTAAGTCACAGTACCAGTAGCTATGGGTATAAATAATTTTATACCTTACCATGAGAAAAATGGAATTGTTATATTGTATATGTACCAATTAGCATACCAGAAAATGAGCAGTTCATCTTATGTCGGCTAAGGCTAAAGAGAAAATATAAGTCAAAATGTGTAAATGGGACAATTTATTTATGAATGTTCCCTATTCTGTATTTTTAGATTAAAATGGATAACAGAGTATGGAGGGATCAATGCCAAGATTGTGGGAAGAGGTTCCCCAGCCAACAGAAGTTAAGCAAACACCAGAGGAGGACCCATGGCAGCAGAGCATACTGTCCAGTAGATGGTTGCAACTGGTCATGCTCCTCGCATGACCAGTACAGACTCAGGAATCACCAGAGAAGGCACTTCACTCCTGCAGAAACACCCAGGCCAACCCATGCAGTTTCTTCAATAGTAGTTCCCGTACTAGACTTACCATCTAGTCTGAAAGTGGCTACTCCAAGCTGGGGGATGGACCAAAGTACCAGGTCAGCACTGGAAGAGTTGGACAAGGAAATGCCCAATTTCGCTGAGATGTTCCAAGAGCCCAGAACACCCTCGCCAATGAGAAGACTTGTTTCTGGGGATGCTGCAGAGGACACCATACCTGAAGACCTGGCAATCATTCCTTCTGATCAACTCTTCAACCATTACCTTCAACCACCTCAGACAGAATCACAGAAAGATCCATTAACATACTCACCATCAGATCCACCATTTCTACACAATTTTACAGACCATGATCAACCCTCTGCAGCATCCACCAGTTCAGTCGTACCACCAGAGTCACCTGTAAATAACCTCTCACCACCATCAGAGCTTACTTCAGATTCACCTATGGTTTCTCCTTCAGCAAGTGCAACCACCTCAGCTCCTGCCTCTTCTCCATCTTCTGTAACCATCAGCTCGTCATCATCAACAGAGACATCAGTACCCTCTACGCTTTCTTCGCCTCCAGTAACCGTCTTCAGCTCATCTACTCCTCTGGATTTGTCTAAGACATCAACTGCCATTAACCATGTACAAACAACGTTCACCAACAGCAAAACCAAAAGCATCACTTATGGAGACCAGCCTTTAGACCTGTCTATAAAAGGTACCAAGAAACCTAAGATCATTCCAACTGAAAATGGCACACCAATCATAGATTGTACCAAACCAACTGGAAAATGGTTCACTCCACCTAGTTTAACCCTAGACAACAACAATAAACTGTATTCCCACCTTTGTTTGGATCCCAGAGTTTTCTTTGCTGGGGCACCATCCCAGTACCTTACACACCCTGTCGCACCAGCCTTGAAAGAGAAAGTAAATATGGTGAAGTCAGCGTCTCATTACCAGAGACGTCTGATACCCCTTGGGACCAAAAGAATTATGAAGGAGGAAAGATGTATATTACCAGATGGGACCATTCTGGAACTCCGTGATATCTGGACCGGCACCGACTCTCAGGAGTAGCTGATTACTATAGGGTTTAGGTAGGCATTTCTCTTAGGTAGGTGTTCCCGATTTTTAGTTCGAGGACGAACTCTAGCCCAGGTGGGGGGTGGTGTTACGATTAGGGGGTAGGCTGTAAGTTTGTAAATATTTAGTACTTATTTGGGCTAGTCGGTAAACGCTTGCTTCATGTTTTACCGTTAGTTTACTACTAGCCAAACGCGATGATGGACACTAACGTATTATTTATATTGTTATGTATATATAATATATTTATTTCATGGGATTTTAAGGGTAGGATAGAGTTCGTTCTCATTGTTTTTCCAATGTACTTTGTACATGTGCTTCGTAAGTCAGTTCCCAGGCTACGAGCACTGCCTATGTTTAGTTCGCCGTTTCTAAACCCTGACACCCCTTCATTACTGTTTACCTTTTCAAGTTAAGGTTTATATATTGTTATGGGTTCATATCCCTGTTAAATAAGTTGAGTTTAGGTCCCATTTTCCTCCTGTCCCCTTCCCTCGTTTCCTTCCACTTGAATCGTCC